>BPLR01010663.1:0-37655 GCA_021605095.1 Caerostris extrusa | reverse complement strand
TCAATACAAGAAGCCCAATCAATTTCAATGGCCACATGAATATACCAATGATGGACAATTCAGAAATTCAGGGAGGAAGCAAATAAAAGAAGTACTACAAAATTAAATAGAATATTAATGACCAATAGAACAAAACATTTACATGAATGTTCGATAAATCTAAAACTTCATGAAGAATCGAAGTTACAACGACCAGGTATTATTAATATACAGGTATCATCAAATACAACGACCAGGTTAAATTGCAAGGTATAAATAGTGTGCACAAAATATGAATATGATAGCTAATCAAAAATTGTAAACAAAGCGAAAATGCAATGAAACCATTTTGATGAAAAGCCTTTAATAAAATAAAAATAAAATAGTATTTTTCTGTGCACAAAATAAAAAATTTTTATAATGATCATTGTCAGAGGTTTGAGACCAAATACGAACTTCCTAACGTGCAATTTTCAATTTTATTGTAATACGGTATTCTATATAACTTTAATTAATCTTTTAAATTTCATTTTTAAATTTAATTGTTTAGCATTTAGGAAACTCTAATTTATTACTTTATCATTACATAATTAAAAAGTCTTCTAACAAATTATTCCACAAATAATTACACTGAAAACAAATTAAAAATAATGATTCGTGGAAGAAAGGATAACTTTTGTAGCTATCAAAAATTATCTTATAATATGTAATTAATCTTTATTTTCCCCACGCTCGTCAATTAAGCATTTCAACATCAGTTTTTTTGTTTTGTTTTTCCCTTTATCCGATTCCAGCACATTAACTTCGAACAAAAAGGATTGGAGGGTAAATTGTATTTTCATGAAAAAATGAAAGGACATTTCATGATTAAAATGCATTCATTTTTTAATATTAAAAAAAAAACTTATTTTCTTCTAGTGATTCATCGCCCACGGAAAGTGTTTATAAACCTCACTGATTTATTTTCAAAAATTTTCATTTGGCTATAATAGAACGATTCTCTATGAAAGCTTTATTTTATATTCCTATATCCATTGTGTGTCTTAAAAGATTTCGTTTTCCCAGTTCATTTCAAGTGAGAGAAAATTTCGATAATTTCTGACAATGCCAGCTCAGAATCTAAGAAAAGTTTTAATTCAATTTAATCTTCGGATATTTTAAAAGCTATTATCGTTCATTACGCATAAATGACAAAAAAAAAAGGCTTGCTTTTGTCGTTTATGTTTTTCCTCCCATTCTTTTGTAGTTCTTTAACATTTTCCCCACTCATTTCAACTTTATAAATGCCATTTACACAGCTTTTCTCTTTCGAAGTAAATTTTTTTCATGTGCCTTTGCTTCTCACGTTCTGGCTTCTACTAACAAGCAATACACAATCCGCGTGGTCTTTTTCAGAAAATAATAACAGAAGAAAAAATTCCGATAGCCTCTAGCGCATTTTCGTAGTATTATGGGTGAACATATGGCTGGACGAAGATACACATAGTATGCAATAACTTAAGAGATTTAAGAAGGAATGGGTCAGAATACTACAAGACTCATCAAATCCAGTAGCTACGGAATATGCCAAAATTTGGTAACTCTGAATCTTCCAAGAAGAAGCAATTGTTCAAATAAAAAAGAAGAACTACAAATTTTAATTGCCACATGAATATATCAATGTTCGATCTTCAAAAAAAGAAGCAATTATAGAAGCAAACATTTTAATAATAATTTCATTTCGTTAAATACATGAAGTTTGTATTTGATATACACTGAAGTGACAAAAGTCATGGGATACCTCTTAATATCGTGTCGGCCCTCCTTTCGCCCGGCGAAGTGCAGCAACTCGACGTGGCATGGACTCAACAAGTCGTTGGAAGTCTTCTGCAGGAATATTGAGCCATGCTGTCTCGATAGACGTCCATAATTGTGAAAGCGTTGATGGTGCAGGATTTTGGGCACGAACAGACCTCTCGATGATGTCCATAAATGCTCGATGGGGATTCATGTCCGGGCGATCTAGGGTGGTCAGATCATTGGTTGGAATTGTCCAGAATGTTCTTCAAACCAATCGCGAACAGTTGTGGCCCAGTGACATGGCGCATTGTCATCCATAAAAATCCATCGTTGTTTGGGTCATGAAGTCCATGAATGGCTGCAAGTGATCTCCAAGTAGCTGAACATGAGCATTTCCAGTCAATGTTCGGTCCAGTCGCACCAGAGGACCAAGTCCATGCCATGAAAAAACAGCCCACACCATTACCAGGAGCCACCACCAGTTTGAACAGTGCCTTGCTGACAGTTTGGGTCCATGGCTTCGTGGGGTCTGCGCCACACTCGAACCTACCATCAGCTCTTACCAACTGAAATCGTGACTCATCGGGACCAGGCCACGGTTTTCCATTTCATCTAGGACCAACCGATATGCTCACGTGCCCGAGTCGCTGCAAGTGATGTCGTTCTGTCAGTAAAGGCACTCGAGTCGGTCTTCTGCTGGAATAGCCCAAGAAAGCCAAATTTCTCCGCACAGTTCTAACAGACAAGTCCTTGTACGTCCCACATTGATTTCTGCGGTTGTTTGACGCAGTGTTGCTTGTCTGTTAGAATTTACTCTTGCAGACGTCGCCGGTCTCGGTCGTTAAATGCAGGCGGTCGACCACTGCGCGCTGTCCATGGTGGGATGTTATGCCTGAAATTTCATACTCTCGGCACACTCTTGACACAGTGGATCTGGGAATGTTGAATTCCTAACGATTTCCGAAATGGCATGACCCATGCGTCTAGCTCCAACTGACATTCCGCTTTCAAAGTCTGTTAATTCCCGTCATGCGGTCATCATCACGTCAAAACCTCTTCACATGAATAACTTGAACAAAGAAAGCTCTGAAAGCACTGCGCATTTATACCTGTTCTACGCGATGCTACTGCCATCTGAAAATTTGCATATTGCTATCCCATGACTTTTGTCACTTCAGTGTATGTTTGATATTTGGGTATACATATAATTCATGGTCATTCAGAACATCAAAAGTTTTAGCTTTTTTTTAAAAACTATTTCATTAAAAAAGAATCAACTATTTTTGACATATGAATCAAATCCATCAGTCATGTATGGTGATTTGCATGTTTTCAGAAAACGAAATTAAAATCAAAGATGATCAGAAGAAGATTAAAAATAAATGTTTTCGTATTAGTTTTTCTTATTATAAACAAAATTAAACACTTCAGAAAAGACTCCAAGAAAACATAAAAATAATTCCAGTTTTAAAAAAAAGTAAATGCTTTAAATACTGAGTCCAAAATTAACTGACTCAGTAAAAGTAAAAAATAAAGACAAAAAAAAAAAAAGGAGCAATTAACTGTACCTGATTTAAATGAAGTTGTGTCTCTTCACAATTTCATCCCCTAACATACCACAGATTCTTCGACAAGCAGTGAGGAGAAATTGTTGGATTCCCCGTGAAAACAGTTGGCAGCTGTAATTAAGATCAACTTAATTAGTTTAGGATTCTTTGCAGTTATAACATCATTATTACAAATAATTATAATACTCTATACAAATATTTTTTTTATGAAAAAAAATTTGGCCTCTTTGTAAAAGCAGGCTTTTTTTAAATTGCTGTTTGAGAACATTATTACAAATCATTACACTACTCTATCAAATAATTTTTATGAAAAAAAGAATTTTTGTGTTCTTTGTCAAAGCATGATTATACGTTGCTATTTATGAAAAGGTCGTCATTAGTTGGTTAATTTCAATTAAACTATGAAGAAAAGACATTAAAATCATCATCTGTTCATTTTTTTTACTTTCCATAAATATGCTAAAAGCTGTCATATTTTTTGTAAATAAAAGACACCAAAATTAACTATATACATTTAAATAAATGGTGCATATATTATTCTAAAAACAGCAATCTTTTTTTAAATAATAATAATATTACAATTGTGTTCTTGTAATATAAATTAAAAATAATGCTTCATATAATATTTGTCATGTGCATGATCAGGAATGGAATTGACCAATTATTGCAACAATTGTACTATATAAACTAAAGTACTCTTCATTTTATTGTCATATCTATATTTCAAATATCAAAAGATTATGCAATAATTGTACTATTTAAATTAAATATTTAGTTATATGAATCTTGTTTATTTGACTGTCATATGTATACACTTCAAAATATAAAAATAGAATGCAGTAATTGTATTATATGTATTGTATGTAGTATTGATATTATGGCCCTTCCAGCATCGTGGCAGCTTGAGTTATTTAGGTTATGCTAATTACTAGTTTCTCCACTCTGCTCTTACGTGAGCAGTATCTGCTCTTATTTGATTGTTTCGATAAAGGTTTCAGTGTTATTCAGTGTTTTACGTGATTTTAGACTACAGCAGACTTCTTCATTGCCACAACAACTCCATGATGGGCAAGACCGTCTGCCTTCTGGCAGATTCGGAGGGTTTCTTTTATAAATAAGGTTGTCAGCCCTACGTCCAACAGTCATATTAGACCGAGATCTACGGCATAAAGGGGATTCGAACGACTACAAACATCCATAGCACCGCCGGACTAGGCCCTTCAAATGAGAGGATTTTCAAATCCAGTATACAAAATTATAAAAAATTCATAGACTATGTTGTTATTCGCCCCCCTGGTGCAGTAAAGCCTACACCAGGTCCAAAGGGAAGCAGGCGACGTCCAGGAAGATCCAGGTAGCAGACGACGTCCATGACTAAAAAGATCAGCTTCATTATTAGCGAGGAACCACGACTGACTAAACTTCAAGACAAGGCTCTACGATCATAGTAGACCGAAACCTGCCGTTCCAAACCACAAATATCCATGGCATAGCCAGGACTGGAAATACATCGTTGTTCCGACTGCCAGAGCACTAATCATTCAACTATCAGGTTCACTACAGTATGCTATTTAAAGAAATTTAAGATAATTTATTTATGTTGTTTCGTCGACTATTATAAATACACGAATCCGGGGCATGGAAATGGATGAATATCTGATTACTCTCGACTTTCACAAAAGATTTCGCATACTGTTCTCTTGTAGATTCATGATGTACTGTGTCATCAACATTAACAGTCTTTCTCATTTTGATGTTTTTAGGATAGAATTACACGGAGTTGAGTTGTTTCTTGCATGTAGTGCACCAATTCTATCAAATGCTATTTTTAGAGGGTGGTTTGTCGTTAAAGATTCATTACTAAAACATCGTTATTCTGCGAAATAAAAATTAAGAAAAAGCTTGCATTAACTTGATTTATCAGAAAACCTAAAAAATAAAAGTGCTTTTTGCGTTATGTTTCTCAGTAGGAAGATTGCTTTTTCTTCACTTCACACTATTGCAAATTGCATCCATTGGCTATTTTCTTGCATTCACTTGCTTCTCTGGCATTCCCTGACATTAAATCATGGCTTGAATTAATGATCTGATTAAACAATCTGGATAGCCTTCAATATAATGTTTTTTCTTTGATATCTCATTAATTTTCACATCAATTAATATGTTTATATTAAGAATCTGTCTTTTCCCTTCTATTCACTTCTAGCCCTTTTATTATATTTTGTCTTTCGAAAAACGTTCTGATATATTTTTGTTGAACCAATATAAACATTTCTCACTTTTGGCAATCTCGGTACAAATAATATAAAAAGTATTACATTACTAAGTTTTCTGAAATTTTACATCTTTCAAATAACTATTGAAGTTTTAAAAATTGTGTGTTTTTTAACAAACCATGATGAATAATCACTAAATAAACTATTTCAAATACTACAAATCCAAATATTCAAATATTATGAAAAATTAATTCATATACATAAAAAAATACAATGTTTTTTTAACTGAATTTCTAAATTATAAAAATTTTAAAATCGTCTTTTGAAAGTTGTATGTTTGTTTTCCTCATATAATTGTAAAGTGTATTTATTCTAAAATTGTTCTAAAAAAAAAAGTATATTTTATGAAGGTTTATCGCACTCTTTTGATAAGCTACAAAATATTTGAATACTACTGTGTCAATTAAAAATTCCCGGGCGTATGGAATTTCAATTTTTTCTCTGTTAGGTTGTTGGCACTGTCTTTTTGACATCTGTGTGAAATATGACGTCAAAATATTCATTAGTGTTTGAGTTACGCTTGGCTTTGTGAGACGCTAAAACTGATTCCGGCGATTTTGAAATGTCTGAATTCATTGAGCAAAGAACTTGCATTAAATTTTGTTTGCGGAAACGTATAGAATGTTGCAGAAGGAATTCGGCGAACATTTCTATATCGAAATGAAAGTATAGAAGTGGTATAAATAGTTCAAAGTTGGCAGTAGGCAGAGAACGCGTTGAAGACCCCCTCTGGTTGACCCTCCACCTTCACCGACCTTCATGTCCAAAAAAAAAATAAAGAGATTTGCGTTTGCAAACTGTCGATTTTACAATCAGAGACCTTGCTGATGATGTTGGAATTTCTATCGGTCAATTCCATTTTGGGCCTCAAGCGCGTCAAATGTCGATTGGTAGGGAAAACACTGAATGTGCCAGCTCACACTATATCGATTCTACGTGACTTTTTCAAAAAATGAAACCCACATCGTTCCACAACCATCGTATTCACACCGTACGACTTCTGGCTATTCCCTAAACTCAAAAGACCACTCCGAGGATATCGTTTTTTGTGTCGATTGAAGAGATTCAACGGAAATGGGCGTGCGCTTTGAAGGCCATCCCTGCCGATGACTTTTTAGCATGCATTGAGGATTGGAAAAAAGTAATAAAATAATAAAGGAAAAGTAATTTTGTATCCCTTTTACTGCAGTTTTAAAGAATGCGTCGACCTCGTTCAAAACACTGAGGTCATCATTATGTCGGAGGGGGATTACTTTGAAGGCGAGGAAATAAATTTGGAAGAATAAATAGAGTTTTGAAAAAAAAAAAATAATTGGTCTTACTTTTTCGACACAGTAGTACATAAAAATACTATGTTTTTAATTGAATTTCTAAATTATAAAAATTTTTAAACTAGTTTAAAATCGTCATTAGAAAATTGTATGTTTATTTTCCTCATATAATTGTTAAATATATTTATTCCAAAGTAACTACATTTTTAAAAAGGTTTATTGCACTTTTTGAGACAGGCAACAAAATACATGACTATATTTACACGATGCTTGCCTCGCAAATTTTCTACCAGAAACTCACTCATAAAGCAGAACCGATAGAGATGGCAGGATACCCGGTGATTTGATTTGCTGAATGCAGCTGTTGAGAGTGATATTAGATTGGGAATCGCTGACTCGACTGACAAAGAGACAGGGTCGTCTCCTAAGGGTGGTGAGGAGAATCGATCGCCCAGAAAAGTCAACCATGGAATACTCCCGGTGTGTATTTCAATTATTTCAACGATATTTTTTCCGTACGACGTGATTTCTTGAAATTTCTTCTTCTGAAAATGATTTCATTCAACAACAACAACAGTCGAAAAAAACTTTTTTTTTCAATGTGAATTGTAAAAGTTTTTGAATGCAAGGATCTAGGCTTCTATACAATTCGATTTGAAAAAGAAACAAACTCAATTTTTATAAAAACATCAAGTAATAAATATTTTGGTTTATCGTCTTTAAATTATGACATGTTATACATGTACTTGCAATTCCAGATTTTTCCGGGAAGGTAGTAAAGAATTGTTTAAAAACAAAGTTTATTTTTGCATCATCGAAAAAAATATACTGAACAGGTTTTAGTGCAAATAACGTTTGAAGAAAATATATTGTGATATTTAGCAATAGAATATTACTCCTTTTATTAATAATATATATATAGAAATTGTAGAAAGTGTAAATAATATTCAATACTATGCTTGATTTTTTTTTTTATCATATTTCAATATATTTAGCATGCAATTTATAACTAAAATGTTTCTTTTTATTTAAAATCGTTAATAAATCATTCAGTTCAATTTTTGATGTTTTATCCATTTCATAACTGAGAAAAAGAAATTGTGCAATTAAAAAAAAAAGCGGAAGTTTATTTATGCTAAAGTTATTTTTTTCTTTTTTGTATTTAAAAAAATTATGTTTATTTATAATATCAAAGTTTAACCACAAAATTTTTTTTTTAATCTTCATTTGGACAGCGCAAACCTGTTGCATTTACAAGATAAGTTGAGGAGTGGGATACTTGTGTGATTTACTACATTTTACAATCCATTTTATTCTGGTATTCTGTTAAACTTTCAAGTGTACAACTATTTTGAATGTATAGTGTAACTGTCGGAGAAATTTGGCTTAACGGGCTTTCCAGCAGGAGGGTCACTTTCGGTTCATTCAAGTGACCTTTACTCTGAACGACATAGGTTGCAGTATACTCTATAACGTGAGCATATATCGGTTGGTCCCTATATAATGGAAAACATGGTCCGAACTCACGATTTACGAAAAAAATTGTAAATTAAAAAAACATTTTTACGCATAAGTGCAGTTCCAAGGACGGAGATTTTGAGGCACTGTTCTAATCTACGACGAATCTATTTCACCAGGTTTATCTGTTTTTATCATGACGTGAAACACGAAACTACAAGCTCTTAGCACTGACCGAACATTGACTGGAAATTCCGGCCTGCAGCCAATCACTTCAAGAGAAAAAAAAACACGGGATTCTTATTGACTCACCGGGCGAAACTCTCCTTTTTGAAGATCTTCAAAAACCACCCTTTAAGAAACCAGATCGCCCGTCAGATTCCCATCAGCATTTATTCGAGTCAACACTTCCTCACCCCGTGGTCTATCCTGCAAATCGCGATGCAACAACTCATGGCGTAGTCCACATTCCATCTGTAACTGTTGACTTGTATAGGTCGCACAGACAACTGCTATTTTCATGAGGTCTCATTTTCGATGTCACTGAATATCTGCAATACGTTGTCACTCATAAGTACAAAACACTAATTGCAGAAATATAACTACTGTCAAATTGTTGTCGTCTGCTGTCAAATTGAAGTGATAGTTATGGTTAAAAGAAGTTGATAGTGATAGTGATTGATAGTGATTGTTAAAGAATATACATTCCTTTTTGAGAGAAGTACTACAAGTGCTAAATAGTTAGAAAAAAAAAAAGATTATTTGTCATCAGATGGCAATATTTTATTTTTGTAAGTTAATATACACTGAAGTGACAAAAGTCAAAGTTACCTCTTTTATCGTGTTTTTTTTCCCCTTCGCCCGGCGAAGTTGCAGCAATCGACGTTGAGGATGGACTAACAAGTCGTTGAAGTCTTCTACAATCCATTGAGCCTGCTGTCTCGATAGACGTCCAAGTGCAATTGTGAAAGCGTTGATGGTGCAGGATTTTGGGCACGAACAGACCTCTCGATGATGTCCCATAAATGCTCGATGGGATTCATGTCGGGCGATCTAGGGGCCAGATCATTCGTTGAATTGTCCAGAATGTTCTTCAAACCAATCGCGAACAAATTTGGCCGGTGACGGCGCATTGTCATCCATAAAAAAATCGTTGTTTGGGTACATGAAGTCCATGAATGGCTGCAAGATCTCCAAGTACGAACATAAGCATTTCACCAGTCAATGTTCGGTCCAGTCGCAAACACGAGACTAAGTCCATGCCATGAAAACAGCCCACACCATTACGGAGCCACTCACCAGCTTGAACAAAAAACCTTGCTGATTGACTGGGTCCATGGCCTTCTTTTTCTTCTTCAAAAACCACACCAAGAAACCTACCATCAGCCCTTTACCAACTGAAATCGTGACTCATCGGGTCAGGCCACGGATCCAACATCTAGGGACCAATTCCATATGCTCACGTGCCGACGAGATGTCGTTCTGTCAGTAAAGGCACTGGAGTCGGTCTTCTGAATATCTGAAATACGTTGTTCCAAGAAAAACACTAATTGCATATAATATAACAGACTGTCAAATTGTGTCGTCCTGTCAGATTGAAGTGATAGGTTATTTGATTTGATAGTGATTTGATAGTGTTGTTAGAATTTACATTCCTCTCTCCTGGGAGACGTCGCCGGTGCTACAATCGTTAGAAAGACTTGTCGACCACTGGCAGCATGGTTATGTTATGCCTGAAATGTCATACCTTCGGCACACAAATCTTGACACAGTGATCTGGGAATGTTTTCTAGGTTTCCAAATGGCCACATTGTGGAACAGTTACCCTTAACATTCCGCGTTCTCCTTAATTCCCGTCGTGCGGCCAATGTCAAACCTCTTCACTTGAATAACTTGAACAGAAAAATGAAAGCTCTGTAAAAATTTAAGAAAGCATTTAGAATGTAGTAGAAGATGCTCAAACTGAATCCATTCTGAAAATTTTAGTTTCACATATTATCCATGACTTTTTAATTTTTAGTGTATAATTATTAACATCACCAATTACGATGCAACCAAGTTGGCGCAGTCCACATATTCTTTCTGTGGTTTTCTTTGTAATACACCACGCCATTGTGGAACAGTTACCTTAATAGTAAATTCTTAAGGAAACTCCCCCTTTTGAAAACGTTATCTTATGGATAAGGATTGAAGTGCAGAATTGCAAACTTAAAAAATTTAAGAAAGTAAGCTTAATTTTAGTAGAAGAATGACAGAATTAGAATAATAAACACATTAGTTCAATTATTTAATTTTTAATAAATTATTAAATTAAATTTTATTTTATCACTCAATAATATGCAATGGGCAGTAGTAAATATTCTTTCTGTAATTGTTTCGACCTTAATGTAATTCAATAATGTAATATTTTAATGTAGAATGATCTTAATCTATCAACTGACATTCTTGTTTATCTTATGTTAGCAGTATTTAAGTTAGGAATGCATATCAATTAAAAAAATTAGCTTATTTTATATATGATGAGAAATAAAAAAATACTGCTTAGTTCATTATTTAAAAAAAAAAAAAAAAAAAGATTATACACTTGACATTTTACTATTTTGAAATACAATGGAGTACTAAATACACGGGGTCTTAGCAGCATTATATTTTAGTAGCATGCAATCTATTTTTAATTTGAGAACATTTCTTGAAATTGAAGGAAAACATTTTCTATTTGTTTCAATCCATGCGATCTTTACAGTCGGATTGTGGAGCAAGATACTTTGCTATGTACGACTATTTGACAGTTATCTTGAAATTGAAGGAAAAATTTTCATTTGTTCAAAAGATTTATTTTGTGGCCAAAAAACTTTGAGTACGATTGTTTAAATTTCCTTGAATAATAAACCTCAAAAGAGTTTATTTATTTATTTTAACATTGTTCTCTTAGTTAAAATTTCATAATTTATCGTTATTAGATATTGTAAAAAATTAAATAAAAAATAATCTCTAAATTTGCAAAAATAATAGTAATAATAAATAAAATAAAATTTCAATAAAAATAAAAATAAAAATAAATAAATAAAATAATCTCTAAATATCATTCAAATTAAATAAATAAATAATTAATAAAATAAAATATAAATAAATAAACAAATAAAATAATTTCTAAATCTGCAAAAATAAATAAAAATAAAAAATTAAATTAAATTAAATGAAAATTAAAAGTTAAATAAATAAATAACAAAAACAAATGAAAATTAATAATAATAATATTTTTATTAATTTTTGAAAAATCTGTTATCAAAAGCATTTAAATAGCATTTAAATTAATTTAAACATTTAAATCAATTAATTTAAACAAATTTTGCTACTTTTTAAATAGATTTTAGCTGGCTTTTGTTTCTTCTTTTAGGAAAAAAAAATAAAATAATAAGTAACTTGAAACTATACATAAAAAAATTAAAAAATTGTTTATAAAATTAAAGTAGTTATAAAAAATTGTAATCAGGTGGGCCGATATAAAGGTTACTAATCACATTTAGAGCGACCTGATGGCCAATTGGCTAGCTCTTTGGTATCACAGCTTCAGGTTCGAATCCCGGCGGTCTCATGGATGTTTGTTAGTGGTTCGGAATCCACTTTAAACCGTAGGTCCGAGTCAAATTAGCTTAAAGTGTGCACAAACTGACCGTAGAGCGTCAACCCAAACCATAAAATTTAGAATTGAATGTAAGAACGGAACACATCACTGCAATATTTAAAAAAAAAAAAAAAAATTCAAACGTTTTTTATTTCTTGAAAAATTTCATTTTCCTTTTGAAACTGGTCCTTGCTTTCACCAGACGATCTTTGACAACAATTTTACATTATTTCATTACATAATTATCGAAGAAGTTATATCATATTATTATGAAAGAAATTTAAATAAACCAATAAGAATAACTCGTGAAAAAAAAAAAAATTAGAAAAAAATAAACGAATAAAAACGTTGAAAGTGGTCAACGAAAACTAATCGTGGACACGAAAAAGGTGACCAAGGAAAATGAAAATCCCATAACCAAAAATGCTATGTATAATTTTAAGGATAATAATAATAATTTAATTTTCAAACAAAATATTTCAAAATCCAATCACAATATGGACATAATAAATAGAAATTATTATTAAAATATAGAAATTACTATTAAAATATATTTCATTTTACATTAACAGTGAACATTATTTTGAAGAAAACATTGTGCCATGGTCTTGCTATTAGAAAGAAGTGTGTAAAATTATAATTATTTATTAGATAATAGATTTGTTACATAAATTAGTTTTATTTTCAGAAATATGCTTATTGACAAAAAAGAAAAGTAATATAAAAAAAAAAAATTTAAAAAGTCAATTCCTACATTTTGTTCACTATATCGCAGAAAGTCCTTTATAAATAATTTTCATTCATTTTTTAAGTTTACTTGGTGCCATCTATTGGTAGATATATATGCAACTTAAATCTAAAAAAACTAAAATGGATCAATTAAATTTAATTACTGAATTAATATTTTGAAAAATTGTATTAACATCCAGTGCCATCCACTACAAGTTCAAAAAAATTGTATTTGGACTCGAGTGGATGAATAAAAAGTATTTCATTAACGATTGAAAATTTGAACGAGATATAAATAGGGAGAGTGTGAGCTAATAGAAGGAATTGAATAAAAAATGCTAAGCAACTGCTATTGTTCCTTCCTGTAGGTTATCGATTATCCATACTCTATGTTTTAGGTAAGCCGAGCGTATCAAAAATAATAAAAAAGAAGGTAAGACAAAAAGCATTGACATTTCGGCGAACGACACCTGAAAGGTTTTCACAACGGAGGAAAGGGAACTCGGATATTGTCACGTAAGACGCACTTCAATTTGCTCGATGTATTTTCACACTCGCTAGGTAGAACAGCAAATTTACATATCAGATCACGATACTTTCATCTCATCGAGAGATTTGTGAGCTCCTTTGAGTGCTTTGTGCCGGTTACCGTACCAACGGATGGTGAAAGGTTAACCTGGTCCCCGCGTGCTTTCATCTCCAGTTTTGATGACAATGAACAGAAAATATATGCATCATTGGTATAAGTCAGGGATGGGCAAACTACGGCCCGCGGATAGAATTTTAATTTGCCGGTCTGAGTCAAATTAAAAGAAATATATATTTGTATATTATACATCCATCTCCTTTTCTACTTTGATTAAATATTATTTCTTTTTTATTAAAAAAATTATTATTTTAATATTATTATTTTTTATTTCATTTCTAGAGGTTAAATTCCATACCCTCAGTAAATGAAGAGATGCCTAAGAATTATGAAGATAGTTTGAAAAAACTGCATTTTGAGTTCAAAGCAGATTTCAAGATTTCAGTGCCATTCAAACAAAATTGATATTTTTACCATGCCTTCAACATAAATTGTGAAGCAGTGAGGTCAGATTTGCAAGTTGAATTAATTGAGTTGCAATCTGACCATCATCTCAAGCAGTTGTTTCTAAATATGCCGAAGTTAGAGTTTTACAAATCATTTGTTTTTTTACAGTTTTACAATAAGTTTCTCAAATTTAATATCTCACGGCGAGAAAACAAAGTGCTATGTTTGCTTCATCTTATCTTCATAGAACAAGTGTTTTGAACTATGAACCTTAGAAAAAATTATTTCAGAAGTAGACTGACAGATGAGCATTTAGCCTCGTTCCTTAGAATCAGTACATCTCACTGAACCTCACAATAAGGAACTTTTAAAAATAAAATCGCGATTTCATTCCTCCCATTAACATATTTAAATTGTAATACTTGTATATCATTTTTTAAAATTTTTAAAAAATTTATCTTGGTCCGCCAAACTTTTTTTTTCGATTTTTGGCCCGTGACCGAAAAATGTTTACTCCATCCATGGTATAAGTCCAAGAAGTACAGAGTAGGACTTGAAACTAATATCCAATGAAATTAAACCGTATGCAAAAAAAAAAAAAAATCTATACGCCACATTTATAATTGGAAGGAATATAAAGTAAGTACCATTTGAAATCAATATCTAATATTAAATTTTATGCAAAAAAAAATCTATATGGCACTGCCATAACTATGAGGAGTATAGAAAGACTTAAAATCAGAATTTAAATAATATGCAAAAATTTATACATCATTGCTATAACCGGAAGGAGTACAGAGTACCGCTTGAAATCAGTATCTAATGAAATTAAATTGTATGCAAGAAATCTATAGCTCACGGGTATAATGGAGGGATCAAAACGTTGACTTGAAATCAGCATCTTATGAAATTAAATTATGTGCAAAAATAGATACATCACAGGTATAATTGGATGGTGAATATAATATCACTTGAAATCAGTATCGAGAACCTTGAATGTTTGTGCTATGCTTTATGTATATCATAATATAATTCACATAGATAAGAAAATTATAAAGCCATAGCATGTAAAAGGCATCTCCTTCTGGAAGTCTGCCAATAGCCAGACAGCCTTCGCCCATCATGGGACTGCTGCGTGAATGAACAAGAATAAGTATGTAAAAGTGACTAATCTTTCATCACACAAACAACAACATAAAGGCAATGATAGTTCAGATGATATTAGGTTATTGATAGTTGAGATGATAGTTAGATGATTTAGGTTATTGATAGTTGAGATGATATTAGGTATTCAGTTGGATGATATTAGGTTATTCATAGTTGAGCTGATATTAGGTTGATAGTTGAGATGATATTAGGTTATTGTTGAGCTGATATTAGAGATGATATTAGGTTATTGATAGTTGAGCTGATATTGAGGATATTAGGTTATTGATAGTTGAGCTGATATTAGGTTATTGATAGTTGAGCTGATATTAGGTTATTGATAGTTGAGATGATATTAGGTTATTGATAGTTGAGCTGATATTAGGTTATTGATAGTTGAGATGATATTAGGTTATTGATAGTTGAGCTGATATTAGGTTATTGATAGTTGAGCTGATATTAGGTTATTGATAGTTGAGATGATATTAGGTTATTGATAGTTGAGATGATATTAGGTTATTGATAGTTGAGATGATATTAGGTTATTGATAGTTGAGATGATATTAGGTTATTAGTTGAGATGATATTAGGTTATTGATAGTTGAGATGATATTAGGTTATTGATAGTTGAGATGATATTAGGTTATTTATTGATAGTTGAGATGATATTAGGTTATTGATAGTTGAGATGATATTAGGTTATTGATAGTTGAGATGATATTAGGTTATTGATAGTTGAGCTGATATTAGGTTATTGATAGTTGAGCTGATATTAGGTTATTGATAGTTGAGATGATATTAGGTTATTGATAGTTGAGATGATATTAGGTTATTGATAGTTGAGATGATATTAGGTTATTCATAGTTGATATGATATTAGGTTATTAATAGTTGAGATGATATTAGGTTATTTTAGGTTATGAGTAAAGGATGGAAAGCAGCAACAACAAAATAATGAGAAATTATCGAAATTTCTTTCTTATACTTTAGGCTTCTTTGCATAAAGTATAAGAGAAATTTCGCAACCATCAGAATGATTTTTAAGGAAAGTAAATTGAACTTTACGTTTAAGATTTGAATGATTCAATTATATGCATGCAAAATGAGTAGCATTAACGTAAGCAACGAGTCACGTCAATGCAACTGTGTTTTAATATTCAGAATAACTACCCTGTGTTGCTCGAATAGTTGCTGAACAGACGCTGTGATGCGCTAGGATGTGTTGTCGTGGAATATTCAGTTGATAACTAGTGGAGGATGAGGAGAAATGGAATGCACAGTAGCTGATGGCTGATGGCTGATGGCTGAAAATGGCTGATCATACCGAGCATAAATCTGTGTGTTAAATATTAAGCCGCACTGTGAGCGGAGTAGTGAATATTTCAACTTTTACCCACTAAAATGGGATTTGGGAGAAAGGAATGATAATGATTAAACACATCTGATTTTGGTTAATTGGAGTTTTGCTTCGATATGTGAAATACCTTATTAAATGAATGCATATATGCATGTCTCCGATGACATTTGTCTTATGATCGATGGATAACTCAGACAAATTGGGCTTACTTACTGAAGGTTTATAAAGATCATACATTTTAAAATGACAATGCTCCTTTTCAAGCATCTATTTTGACTCGTTCACTTTTGTTCTCAGACTCCATCATTTCTTTACAAACTGTTGTTAGGTTATTTTTAACATCCACCAGAATTCCACTTGTAACTTTTCGAGTTTTTGTCCATGAGGGCAAAGACATCAATATTTTAATCTGAAAGTGTGTGAATTAGATAAGTTCTTTTTGATTGAGACAAACCACAAGCATTCCATTGCAAGGCCGACCGAACGACTGTTAGTATAGTAGCGAAAGCTCATGCCGAAAACTGTAGATCTAGCCATTTAGCCGTATAGAATGTTGCCCACCATGCACCACTAGGAGGTAGGTCTACGTTAAGGCATACATACATAAGTGAGGTCCCCACACTAAGACATATATACACCAGGCCAGGTTTTCCAAGTGATGATATTAACCTAGGTGCTGGAATAGCCCAAGAAAGCCAAATATATTGCAAATAATTTTTGCGTTTTCATCTTCCTGTTTGTTTATTAGGCAACTGTAATTGCTTGTAGGATTCGTTGGGTGGATTGAAGGCTCAGAAAAATCAGGGTGCAAGAAAGGGAGTAGTAACACTCACCAGATTGGTCAGGTCCAAATCGGCTGATTGTGCGTCAGCCCCAAATTGTATCAACTGGGTCTGTCGCAGAATGATTTTCAACGTCTTCTATACAGCCCATGGTATCTTTAATCATCATATGACAGTTAGCTGAAGCAGGATTGTGCTCACAGCGCTCTCTAAGACATCCACTTTAAGCAGCAGCTTCACATCGATAAAGGCCATTTGGTATCGTGTCTGATCCTAACTGTGGTTAGCCGATTGTCATCAGATAGCTATGAATCCGTTTTTGATTTTCAGATTTATGTGATAAGGTAATGAGCGGTGTTCATCTGCTTTTTGCTTTTCAGAGGTACAAAAATTCCCCTTACGACAACTGATCATCTAAATCGCAGCCTGAACCACTCAACGAATTTTTGGCAATATCCCGAGTGTCATCTTTCATGGCACAATCTTCCTGAGACCATTTTACAAACATTATAGAGCCAGGCATCACATATTTGAACTGTCTCCGTGCAAGGTCACCAGACCATTTTCCAGTTGTACTGGGCATGGGAGGCCATATAAATCTGAAAAAGTCGCAATTAAAGAATGGTTGGCTGAATGTATCGTAGAATGAGATGAATGATCTTTATGAATACTCACAAAGACGAATATAAACATGGATCTTCTTGAGAGGAGGTTTTCTCCATTACTAATTTGATAAATAATATCTATAGCAATATATATATATATATCGTGTGATGAATTTATGATAAATTGAAAACACCAGTTTTGTCTCTTTCGTTTTAAGTTTGTCACACCTGAATTAGGGTATCAAAGTTTCGCACAGAAGTCATTCTACCCGTTTTAGTTCATGCATTTGTATAAGAGCTCCAATGATACTGGGTAAAAAAAGTTATTTTCCCCAGCATCATTGGAGTATTATTATGAAATTTTAATGTTATTGTTAATGGAATTTCTTACGTATTCTTTAATAATCCCGTTTTTCTTATTTAAACATTCTATCAAATTTTCTTAAATTCAATGCGATGTTAATGCGATACTTGTAGTTGGTTGGATTAAACTCTGTTAAAGATAACGATATCTTTTTTAACCTATCAAAACAATAATTATCATTGCATATCTGTAGGTCATATGATCTACGAGTGTAAGAGAAAATTTTGTAAAATGCTACTTTTTTAATTCCAACTGCATGTCTCTTGTCCAGTAAAAGTCCCCAGGCATACCAACTGCAACTTAACATGGTGTCGAAATATTGAAGCACTAGTCACGTTTTTCTGTCTGCAATAGGTACAAAAATTATGCATCGACTTTGACCCAGACTCCCTTTTATTCAGAATTGTTTCTTCCTCTAACTTCAGCAGACGTTAGAACATTTATTTTGACCGAATCTATTTTTCTTTCTTCTGTATTTTCTGATCCTCTACCTGCAGCAATTGGCCATCGATCTTCGATAAGTTTCCCATGTCTTCCTTCTTGTCCCTTCAGGTCAGATGATATCCTTTGAATTTCTCCTGTCTTATTAGATCATACTGACTTGAAGATGGGCGAGAATGAATTTAATTTACTAATCAATAAAATGTAATGAATCAATAAAATGTAAATTAACTAATTCAATGCAAAATGATTTAACACAAAGAAATAATTCAATTTCTTTTTAAATTAAAAATTGAGTTGATAATGAATTTGTAGTTGGTAAAAATAAAGAATTTTTGACAAACTTCTCTATCACAATTACGTTTTAAAATTGGTTAAGGAACACAAAGTAAATCATGCATTAACCATAGAGTAGTAAGAATAGAAGCCTGATGGCCGAGGGACAAGCTCTCTGGCTCTCGGTTTCCACAGGTTTCAGGTTCACGTCCCGGCGGTGCCATAGATGTTTGTAGTGGTTCGGACTCAAAATGGAATCTTAGGTCCCAGTCTCATTTGACTGTTGGGCTCAGGGTTGACAACCTACCCCGTAAAAAGGAAGCATCTACTGTCTAGAAATGTGGCAGCAAGTAGATGGTCTTGGCCCGCCAGGGGTCGTTGCGCCAGTGATGATGATGATGATGAGGAGTAATAAAATAGATTGCATTCCCTTATTCTGAAGATACGTACTAGAGTTGGCGCTGTATCGCCCCTTGGCTTCTTATCCCTGAGAGCATTAATTTAGAATACATAAACATGTTACAAAGCGATTCAGAAAATTCCGAGAAATTCTTGGTCACAAGTCATTCATTTACTTAAGTATTTCTAAAGATAAATATGTACAAGAAGTGTTATTTTGCTTACTTTTCTGATCATTTACATGAAGTATTATAAAACACTACAAAAAGTTAATACAAAGGGATGTTTTATTTTTAACTCATTTGAATAGGGGAGGGTGGAATATTACACAAAATTTTGTCAATAGACGACGGCGTTGCGACGAGTCGACCAGAAGTGATGTGTTCTTTTTTTTTCATCTGAAGTGACTGGATAGGGCGGAGTTTTCCATCTGTTTTCAAAGAGATCTCTTTGTGGTTTCGTGCATCACGCCGTGTGATTGTTAAGGTCTACCGCAGACCTGGGAAATTGATTCTACGTCGACTCAAGAACTCTGAAAATCTCCAAACTTGGAGTGAACTGACTTGTCTATCTAATTTATATCCTTAATTTTCATTTTTTTCATAATAGATTTCTGTATATCACGTTTTTAAATAGAATTTAAATTTTCCCATGAACCTGAAAATGGCCTCTTCTTGAAGCCATTTTAACTCTAGTATAGGCCGAGACGTTACAGCTTAAGTTTCGATAATTATTAGATGTGGATGTAGTCCATTCAGTAGAAAGAATAGCTTATCCTTGGAATTATTTGCCTCTGTTAGTTATTCATATAAGTTATTTAAAGAGTTGGAATAATATTTTTTACTGGAAAAAGGAATGTTTGCAAAATATATTTGGGAAACATTCCAGGTATATCTCCGTGGGGAGAGAAGCCTGTTGAGCTTTCAGAGGAATCCAAACACTCATATAGGAAAGATAAGAGGATTTAAATTGACTGTAAGCACTGTAGAATCCTCGTTCCTGCCATCCCTTCCAAGTAAGTTGGTTTTTAAGATCGAAGACTTTTTGGTTTCGGAAAGTTATTATATCCGCCGTCCAGTCTTCATGTAATAGGATTAGATTCTATCGATATACATAGTACGCCTCTGTCACCACACCTGTGTGGTTGGGTGGAAAATGTCTGATATGCTTCTAGAATTTAATGTACTGACGTAAAAAACAACATTGTATGAAATAAACAACATTGTAAAACATTATACTGACGTAACCATCTTTACAGTGTAAGATGGTTACGTCAGTACAATGTTTTAAACCAGGAAGTGGCCAACCCATATGATCTTGCCGGCCACTTTGGAAATGCATAACCACTCCACGGGCAGCATATAAAATTGTATATTCCTATATTATATTTAGGTCCCTTATAGACATTCTTTGAAGTGAAAAATTGAAACATAATGAGTTGTTTTGCTATTATTCTTATATGTAAACGTAGATAATATAATAATAATGATACTAAACGTACATTGTAATGAAATATATAACAAAACATTATCGAAAGCAAGTTTCTCAAATTAATATCTCACGCCCAGAAAATCAAAAATTTATCTTGGCCCACAAACTTTTATTTTTCGATTTTGGCCCGCGACCGAAAAGGTTTGCCCATTCCTGTTTTAAGAGATATCGATCACTACAGTCATCTATCGAAAAATAATAGATTCCTTTTCCCTAACCTGATATTATTTGATTATTTCAGATAAGCCATGAAATATTTCAATTCTTTGGCATTTTACTAACTTTGTGTTTCCAGTGTTAAGTATATCTGCCAATGCTTTAAGAGAAAATGTGTTATTTGTTGTTGTTTTCTTTTCCACTTGGTAGACAGCAACACCTAGATCAGGGGTGGCTAATCCAAATGATTTTGCGGGCCACTTTGAAATACATCATAACTCCGCGGACCGCATTTAAAATTATATATCTCCATATTAAATTTAGACCCACTATCGACATTTTTTTGGAGTGAAAAATTTAAACATAATGAATTATTATTTTTGGGTTTATTATTATTCTTACATGTAAGCACAGATAATATAAAAATAAATGATAAAATTGTAAAGAAATATAGTACACTAAAAATTAAATATAAAAAATATATAAATATAAATGAAATTAAATAAAATGAAATCATTAAAAAATATTTATTTTTTCTTTCTCAGTTTGGATCTATTTGCACATCGTAATGGGTGTTGCAGGTTTAGAGTCCGTTATGTTTGAACCTGTTTTTGTGTTTGGTCAATTTCATTTTAGGAAAAAAAAAACAATTCGCAGGTGTAAGTTGAACCAAAAGTGCTAATAACTAAGAGTCTAGCTTGCTCTGCTATCAACAATCAGTTGTGCGTATCTAGGGATGGACACTGAGGTCACTTAAAGGTGAAACATATAGAACATGTTATATTAGATGTTCCAAAATGTGCGCTGTTCATGATTACGCAGAATATCATTTAATTATTTTGCGAACTCATAACTGTAAACTCATAAATAAAACAGGCCGTATCTGTCCTATATTCGCAAGAATATTAATAATGTTAATGTTAATGATGTTTCTCATAATTTTGATAGTCAATTTTGGAATACATAGATGCACATTGGTCTGGTTAGATCGTTGGTTGGTTTGGTTAATACATAGGTCTACATTGGTTTTCACTTCTTCGGCCATTATAAAATAAATATATTTTGTAAAAGCGTGATAAATCTCACGGGCAGGAAAAATATTCAAGGAGGGCTGCGGGTTGGTCACCCCTGTTTTTAAAATTTCTCATGCACTTTTTTAGTTTTTTGATTTGTTAATATGCCACCCTAGGCCACATATGTGGATATTTCGTTTTATAATTGTAATTCCTCTCATTAAAAGAACATAAATTTGATTAAAAATTATTCACTACAGAATCTATTAACAAAAAAAATACTGATAATGGTTATTTACGATGTACAGTTAAAAATATGAAAATGGCGTGTTGTAGTCTTTCGACTTTCGTTTTTGGATTATTTGAACCAATTGCTTCGCTCCCTTCAAATTTCAAATTGCTATTAGAGATGGAGGAATTCAACGCAAATACTATTATTCCACAATCAGTTATCTTGAGTTACTGAAAATCCATGAGGCAATTGAATCACATCGAAAGTTAACTCAAAAGACGATGAAATCATTGCATTAACCTCATGATGCCCTTGGCCACATATGTGGAGATTTATAATTATAATTACTATCATAGAAGAAAATAACAAAAATTTGATAATAAACTTTTCACCGCAGAATCTCTCAATAAGAAAAATACAAATCATTTGGTATGGCAGCATTGATAACAGTATCTGCGGTACAGTTATGAAAATAGCATAAAATAGTATTTCAACTGTCGATGTTGTAGAATTATTTGAATAAACAGTTAAGATTTGATATCAGATATATTAAATATATTTATAGATTTAATAATAAATGGCAGAAACAATAATGAACACTTTATGCCCGGAATGTATGAAATCATTTCCCTTTTAAAGGTAACGAAGCAGCAGATTCACTTGCAAAGAAAGAAAACTATGTGAATATTGGAATGAAACAAGTTCCACCAGAATCTTTCAAGAAATATATATTCATAGAGAATTTTAAGAAACTAAAGATAATCTAATAACTAAATCTGAAGACAAAAAGTGGCACACTATTCAAGACAGCTGGAAATTCTTTAACACTAGACCACGTAAAAGAAGGAGTTGTCAACTTTCGATTAAGAACCGGACACGATTGTCTTGCGGAACACCTAACCAGGATAGTGTCCTCGCCTCGAACACTTGACCAGTATGTAGACCTGGAACAATGAATTCAGAACGTCTTTTGAAACGTACAGGACTGAACAGAGATGCTCAGTGCCAAGCATAAGTCTTGCAATTGTATTGGAAAGCCAGAAGCATCATGGACTACCAGAAGTGTCTACCCCCTTTATTTACTCTCTCCCTTTCGACTTTTTGTGGTGTGTGAGACCGACTTAGTATCGATAACTGTCTTACAGTATGTTTGCTTTGTTCTGCTTGTTCCTTCTTCGTGTGTGGTCCTTATTGTAATGGATTGGTTTCAAATAAAGCCATATATTATAACAATATTTCACTTTAAATTAATGTTAACTCCCAGTGGTCCCACATGTGGAGGTTATGGAGGAGGTTATTTTTTGTAAACTGTAGGAAATATTCCATAATTATTGTTTTAATACTGAATGAAAATTTTTCTGATATCGCTCCTGATTTAATACTGAATGAAAAATTCTTGATATCGCTACTAAAATTCAAATATCGTTCATAAAAACATATTTTCCAAGTCTGTGCCCTACATATTTTGTAAAAAAATTTTAATAAAATAAAAATAATTCCTTTTTTTTTAAAACTAGAAGTTGATGCAAGAAGAATTTTAATTATATCACTAGTTAACTTCCATTGCGCTACTGGAAACAATATGATTTCTTGATTCAGTTAAAAACTATTTTTCCCACTTTTTTTCTAAAAATTATCAAGTTTTTATAAAAAAAAAAAAAAATGTGGTTATATTGAATCGCAACTAAGTAAACTAAATAAAATAAAATATTTACTTTTTGAGGTAAATTAAAAAAATATGAACCTCCCAAGTCATATCTTTTTATTTCTTGGATTAAAAAATTCATTTTAAAGACCTTTGATTAACTTAAAAATTATTAAGGCTTGAAAAACTATTCATAAAAAATAAATAAGAAAACCAGGAAATTTTTTTTTTATTGATTAAATTCAAATTAATTTTGATGTGGTTTTTAGATTATTTTTTTTTTTTCATTAAAAGTAATGCAAACATTAAGTACACTAGAAGAATTAATTAAACCATCTGGAAAGTTGAGGTAAATATTTATTTAAGTGGGTTAAATGTTTCTTTTTTTTAAATTGCTGAATTCCATGGTTCTTTTTTTTTTTCTCATTTCTAATGTTGAATATTTTATATTTATTTTTTCCTACTTATTTCCGCAAATAAAAAATATTTTAATGAAAAGTTTTTATTTGAATAGAAAGAGTATTCGGTTTTTTCAAAGAATTCGAAATTTTTTTCAGTTGGAATTAAGAAAAAAGCTTGCGCTTTCAAAGCTAGAAATGAAATATTTTATGACTAGACCATATTTTTCTTCTATAATAATATATATAATTCCATATATCTCCGTCCCGACTCATATATGGCAACGCTGTTGGCAGTGTCAGATGATTTCTGGATAGTAGTATCCTTCAAACGATACATGTTAAAATTTCATGACATTCTAATTATTAGTTTACATGTTACAGTGGTTTTAGTGACACTAGTTTTGTAATTTTCAAAACAAAGGGTAAAAAAGATTTTCGTGTGTTTATTTAACATTGCTTGTTGAAGGGAAAAAATATTGCTGACGCCAAACAGTGGCTTGGTAAGCGTTATGGAGACACTGCATCACGGAAATCAACTTTTATTGATTGGCATGCTGAATTTAAATATGGGCATATAAAAAGCTGATGATGCATATAAAGCGATCTGGTCGCCCAAAATCGGCAGTTGTTCCGGAAAACATAAAAAAAGTCTACAAAATAATTTAAACAGACCTTAAAGTGAAGCTGCCTGAGATAGCTGGCACCTTAAGGATATCAGAAGGTAGTGTTTTTACAATTTTACACGAAAATTTGAGCATGCTTAAGTTGCTTTCGAAGCATTTGCTCACATTTGCCGGACCGGAAACCGAAAACAACATGTCGACGATTCAGAGCGCTGTTTGGAGCTGTTCAAGAGTGATAAAAAGATTTCTTGTCGTTATGTGACAATGGATGAAACATTGTCACATAACTACTATTCACCTGAAACAAAATAATCTTAGCTGAGTGGACAGCAGCCGGTGAAAAAGTCATCAAAGCGACCAAAAATTAAAAATCAGCAGACAAGATTATGGCATCCTTATTTTGGACACGCATGATCTTTTGTTCATCGATTATCTTGAGAAATAATATATAAAACTATCAACAGTTAATATTACGTGTCTTTATTGTATTGACAGTATTATTGTATTGTATCGATGTCATTATTGTAGCATTCAATTTAACCATAGTTTTCATCGACTGGTGACGCGGTGCGTTTCACCAAGTCAATGCCCCGCTTCACAAGTCGATGAAACTATGGTTAAACTGAATGAATTATTCTTCAAATTGTTTCTCCGCCCACCGTAATCTCAAAATCTGGCCCCTAGCGACTATTAGCTTTTTGCAGACATCAAAAAATGCTCCAGGGAAAAGAAACCTGGTTCAAATGAAAAAGCGATTGCCGAAACTGAGGCCTATTTTGAGCAAAGGCAAATCGTTCTACAAAAATGGCATCAGAAAGTTAGAAGAATGTTGAAATGAATGCATCATTCTTGAAGGAGAGTGTGTTGACGAATTTCTAGAAAAGAATTTGTTTTTCTTAGATAGACAAGAAACTTATTGAGTGATGTGCTGTCATACATGGGATTAGTGGTGTGTTTCTAAACCTGTGAGATATAGAAACCCAATTATCTTTGAATCAATTTTTATCTAGCGCGTATATCCAAAAACTACATAAAAAATCTTATTAACTGATTTTCAATTACAAAAATAAATATAAATTAATAAATTTTTAAATTAAAGTGGCGGTTTTAAATTATTCTCGAAAGAATCCTTGGATTACTATTCCTAAAAAACAAAGCAGAAAAATATTTTAAAAATAAAAATTAGTAACTACACAAAAAGTTTTAACTGAATATAAAATTTGGAGTCATATTTTTAAAACTACATTTTCGTAAGATTAATTTTCTTCTTAAATTTTATAATTTTTTTTTATTTCATGCATAATTCAAAATCACCATAATTATCTAATGTATTCTTTTTATTTCATTAAATACTGTTTGAATAATGGTTTGCGTAAATAAATGCTGAATATTTGTTTGATAATTTGAAAAGAATAAAATTACGGATTATTCGCTCCAATGGTTCGGTATTTATTGGATTTAAAGGTTTCAAAATATTTCTGCATGAGATGAAAAATTGTTTTTGAAAACTGTCTTGAATTCAAAATATTAATTTTTAAATTGTTTCTCCATTCTTTATTTAATATCTTTTTATTCGCATCAAATATTTAGGTATCTTTTAAAAATTGTATTCTTTACATTGCAAATCCTTTTTATATTTATTTTGCAATAACGGAAAGAATTTTAACTTTGGAACGTATTATTCTTGAAACGCATAGAAAAATATGCTACATTTTTTTTTTAAAAATTTTGGAAATGCGGTTTGTGATAAAAACCATAAGGATAGTTTATTTTTGATGAAAATATTTCATATTTTTATTATTTAATTATAATATTGGCGGTTTTTTTTTATTATTGATTAATATAAATTAAATTAAGTTCATAATTGAACCATTTGAATGGTATGGATATGTATCTCATCCTTAATAATATCTTTATTGCACGAAATTTTCAAATCTAGTTTTGCAAAAATTATTTATTGCATTTTTCCCACGAAGAGATATTTCATATTTTTTTATAACTCAAATCTGACAGCAGATAATCAGTATTGATTAATATAAATTAAATTAAGTTCATGAACCATTTGAGTAGTGTAATAGATTTTTTTGCATTTTTGATTGAAGAGATATAAATTAAATTAAGTTCATAATAACAAACTGAACCATTTGACTCAAATGGTATGGATATGATAATATAAATTAAATTAAGTTCATAATTGAACCATTTGAATGGTGGGATATATCTTTATCTGCACGAAATTTTTTTAATCTAGTTTGCAAAAATTATATTATTGCAGCATTTTTTCCCACGTGAAGAGATATACCATGCATATTCTTTAATAGTGCATAATAACAAACTGTCACTCAAATCTGACAGCAGATAATCAGTGTCATGGAGAATGAGTCCTCATAAAATTAGTGATTGTCTATTCGACCTTCACAAGTCGAAACAATTACAGATGGAATATAGACTACACAGTGAATTGTTGCATCGTGATTGGTTGATGCCATGAACTGAGAAAAGGACAACTCCAATGAGAAGTGAGGGAAGCTGAGCCCCCCCCTTCCATCCACTTGACGGATTTTCTTAAAGGGCAGTTTTTGGAGAAGTGAAAGAGAGTGTTCTGTGGCGAGTCGACAAGGATCTTCAATTTTTTTTTCAATTCCTACTATTAGTTCACACACTCTCCTAAATATATTTATATATCTTGTTCAAATTTCCAATCGTTAATAAAATACTTTTAATTCATCCACTCAGTTCAAATACATTTTTTTAAACTTATAACTTATGACACTTGTTGTGAATACAGTTTTTCAAATTATTAATTCCTTCATTAAATTTAATTAATTAATTTTAGTTTTATATGGGAGAAAAATTTTCTCTTATATAAGATATTTAGCAGGATATAAATTTAGGAATAAATACCGTCAGTGGCGAAGAGTTGTAGATCGCTGGAAAAAAAGTTTTCTTTTTCAGATTCTTTTTCATCATTCTGGGGTTCTAGTCTGAGTCAAGGAGGAACAAAATGGGAAATGAAACATATGAATAAATTAGTGAGAGAGATGGAAGTATGTATGAGATTTTTTTCTAACTTAAAAATGAATGAAAATTATTTATAAAGGACTTTCTGCAATATAATGAAAAAAAAAGTAGAAATTGACTTTAAATTTTTTTTTATATTACTTGTTTTTCCGAAAGTGACTGAAGGGGCCAGAGATTCCGCCTGTTTTCCAAAGTGAACCCTTGTGGTTTCGTGTATCACGCCATGTGATAATTAAAGTTTGCCGCAGACTGATTCCATTAGATTCGCTGTAGACTAACTTTGCTGCTTTGACGCTGACTTTGGAGTGAACTGTACTTATGATTTAATCAGGAATTTGTGAATCAAATATAAATCTTTTTATTTCTTTTTTTGTAAATAATAAATTATAATAAAACAGAGTTCTGTATTTGTATATACAGTAGAGCCTCTTTAAGTCGAACCTCGATAAGTCGAAAACCTCCACAACTCGAAATAATTTTTGTACCCTTCCTTCAAGCCCCAAAACCTCCATTACTCTAAATTTCAACACTCTATAAGTCGAAATAATGAGTCAATCCCCACAAGCCATATTTTCCCCTCCGTAACTCGAAAAGAAAATTGGACCTCTGTATCTCGAACATTAGCAACGTTTGATTTTACAACCTTTACCACTGGATCATTTGAAACTAATTACCTCTATAGCTTTAAAAAGTTGCCGACTTTAAGGATTTGTCGACAATGCACGTCATTCTTTCCTAGAAAACAATGTATGAGTATACAGTAAATAGAATAACCAATTCTATGAAAGAAGGAAGAAAAATAATTGTCTGCTCTTTATAGATTAGATAATGCTATAGATAGAGAACGATCGAATTGTCTAAAGCAAAAAATAAATTAATAAAATAAATAATAACTGACTTTTTTTTAATACATAATATTTTTAATTTTAAGATTGTTTCGGAATTATTTTGATTTTTTTATTGTAGTACATAATAGAACTTTTAAGTTGCAAATAAACATGTTTATTACCTCTGTAACTTGGATTTTTATTTATTTTACCTTTCTAACTCAAAATAAATTAGAAAGAATATAAACCTTTACAAGTCGAATATTTCCTTATAAAATCCGCATAAGTCAGAAGCTCTATAAGTCGAATTATTTGGCGTCTCTCTTGAAGTTCGACTTACAGAGGTTCTACTGTATATATTCTTGTAAATAAAAATTAAAGGGTTCCCATGAAACTGAAAGTGACCCTGTTCTTGAAGTCGTGCTTTGTCTGCCTCATGTGCACAAGATGAACGTAGAGTGACAAACCAAACCAAACCAATCTTGAAGCCCTCATAGGTCTAATGTAGGTCGAGACGTTACATTCCCTTTCGAATAATGAAAATTTAGGATTAATGACTTAATCTTAGGACTCTACTCTGATATTTTATCTTTATTAAGTTTTTAAAAAATAAAAATAAATTATTTTTTTGATCTCTGAAGCTAGATAAATATACTTTTGCAAAAACAGAAGAAACACCAAAAAAGGAATTGAATATTTTTATTGAACTTATATCAGCGTAAAGCTATTACACTAATGCAGTTATTCATTATTCACGGCTGTGTCAGTCTTTAGCAATTGCAAATTGAATATTCAAATTAATAATGGCCAAAACCTCCCATTGCACCGATATATACTGGTTATCATCTATATGCATTTATATACGTCTGTTTATGTAAAGTGTCTGTTTTAGATAAAGATTGGAGAGCGACACTTTATGTCAAACATTCCTGAACTATTGCATTCAAATGTTAGACATTTTATGGTGCCAAAATATTAGGGCCTTCTGTAACCTAAATATGCCGAATTGGGACAAAATCTGGTGACCTAGTTGGCCATGAAAAAAGAACACGGAAACAGTAGGTTGAAAAATGGAAACTAAACTTAAGAAAAATGGAAATAGTTTCCCTCACTTCTCATTGAGTAGACAATTCTCAGCTCGTGGTCCATCACCCATCACAATGGAACAGCTCATGGTGTAGTCCATATTCCATCTGTAATTGGTTTCGACCTGGGAAGGTCGCACAGACAATCACTAATTTCATGAGTCTCATTATACATGACACTGAATATCTGCCACCAGATTTGAATGACAGGTTGTTCTCATCAGTACAAAACACTAATTGCATGTACTATACTCATGTCCATAAATTAAGACAACACATACTTGAACTCAACACATAAATTAAGGATAATGAAGTTCAGGCAAAGAAAGAGACAGAAGCAATATAAATAAGTCAAATTTGTTGTACTGATGAGAACACAAACTTTTTTGTTAATAAATTGACTTTACAAATGTCTATTTATTAAACAAAAGGTAAAAAGAGCAAGAAAGATAATATATGTTTGACATAATTAATAAAAATTGCGATTTTTACTCCCTGGAGCAAATTTAAAAAAGAACCTATTTACAAAAAACAGTATAACATGGTTAGTATGATGGTTAATATGGAGTATGTCTCCCGGACGATGCAACACAGGCCTTACAACGCCTAGGCATGCTGAGTATCAAATTATCAATCTGATCTTGGGGAATATTACACCACTCATCAAGCAATGCCCTCCAAGTTCCGGTTGACAGGCGGGAGGGGGTTGACGGGCTGCAATTCGACGGCCAAGCATATCCCACACATGCTTTATTGGATTCAAGTCCGGTGAGTATGCTGGCCAATCCATCCGGGTGATATCCTCCAATTGAAGGCATTCATCTGCAATGTTTGCACGGTGAGGACGGGCGTTGTCATCCATAAACAGAAATTCAGCACCCATGGCGCCCTGAAACAAACGTACATGTTGTTCCAGAATGACATCCAGATAGATGTGGCCTGTCATCGTTACACTCTGAACATGCTGGTCAGTTCTGGAAACAAGAATAATTCCTCCCCCATACGAGCCATCCTGCACCATCGTAACGGTGTCGTTCAATGGTTTTCTCTTGGTGGTAGCGGGTACCTGGCGCTCTCCATATGAAAGTCCGGCGAGAAACAGACTGCAAACTAAACCTGGACTCGTCGGAAAACATCACACCAGACCACTGTTGCGGTGTCCACAATGCATGCTCTCTACTCCAGGTTAATCGCAGGCGACAGTGAGTTGAGGTAAGGGTAACACATCTGACAGGCCTATATAGATCAATATGCCCTAAGCGCCTGTACACGGTCTGCCTTGAAACTGTCGTACCGGTAGCTGAAAAGAGCTGACGAGACAGGTCTGATGCTGTGCTCCGTCTGTTTCTTTTGGCAGTAACTGCTAAATACCGGTCCTCATTCGGCGTTGTAACTCGGGGGCGACCTGTGCTGTAACATCTACTCACATTACCATCATCTTGGAATCGTTGCCAAAGCCTGGAGCTGACATTCTGGTCGATTCCAAGTTCCTCGGATACTTCCAGCTGGGTACGTCCACATTCCAGTCGTCCGATAATTCTACCACTTAAAAATCATCCAAATGTTTCCTTTGTGCCATAACTATGCGGTTGTTGCACTGAAAGGCTTTTAAAGCACTTGTGAACAATTTTACTTCTTTTCCACCATTCCTTATATACCCCTCTCTTACATTCTCGTCATTGTGACGTACTATCCGCGCCATCTGGTGGTTTCCTGTAATTTGCATATTCTTCTTCAAGATGTGTGTGATAATTCTACAGGTGAAATTTTTATTGTAGAGTTCAATTTCTGTGTGATTCTGAATTATCCTTAATTTATGGACATGAGTGTAATATAACTACCCACAATACTGCTTGTCTGCTATTTGAGTGAAGTAGTATTATTATGTATTTGACAAAGAATATATTTCTCTCTCCTGGGAATGAAATGTCAAATTCTTCCCATGAGAAAAAAATGCTACAAAGCCTAAAAGTCAAAAGCGTTATTTTTCAAACCAACAAATATAATGCTTTTAAACAGAACAGCGTTGAATTTCAGTTTGCGATCTATTTATCGTCTTAACAATCGCAAAGAAAGCACGTCCTATTGGGTTAATTGATCTCCTGAAAGTTATTTGAATATAAAATATTACATTCGTAAATCTTTTTATTCTAATAAACTGTAGCTATCTTTGTAAATAATAAAAAATTTATAATCGGATGTCATGAATATTTAGTAAAAAAAAAAAGCCGCACTGAATTTCTTTTTGCAGACTTGCTTTGAATATACTTCAGAGAAATATTTCATTTTATTTTTTGTTCTCTACACGCCCACAGTTCAGCTTTTGACGGAATTCAAATCCCAAAGAAGAAGCAACAAAGCCTTTAGACAATCTTCTCCTTTTTCGGTCTTCCTTTCTCAGTTAAGAAAAAGAAAATAGAACATGTCGTAAGATTTCCAGTATGTGTTTTTTGAAATCTTTAACTCTGCGAGCTGTTTTAAGCGTGTTTTAGCGTTTTTGAGAGTAAATTGCGACCGATTTGGCTGCAATTTGGTACGTAGGTGCGTCGGATGAATACATTGCGATCGGCTATCTGCGTTTTTGCGTGCGACCTCAATTTGCCGCGTTATGGCCAGATTCAGGTGCGAATTTGGCCAAAAACTGCATTTGGCCGAAACACAAAAAGTTGCATAGGAATAATTTATTTGTCGCTTCCAGAGGATGTAATACAACGCCACGAATCTATAGGCACCAACCGCGTGTCTGTGAGAAATTATTTGTAGAAGTTAGGCATGCGTTCGCCTAGTCCCGATCGCGCAAGTGCCGATATACAACGTGCCCATATGGGGAGAAATTAACGTGCTAGGGCCACAATGTGGATGTCGTTCAATAGCGTTTCACGCCCCTAAGCGACCCCCTTAAAATCATTGCCCTAGCAAATTTATTTCGGTAGATATTCGCAAGTATGCGTTTAAGTCACAAATACGCGCTGTGGGAGCTCTCCGAGCTGTTTTAAGCGTGTTTTAGCGTTTTTGAGAGTAAATTGCGACCGATTCGGCTGCAATTTGGTACGTAGGTGCGTCGGATGAATACATTGCGATCGGCTATCTGCGTTTTTGCGTGCGACCTCAATTTGTCGCGTTATGGCCAGATTCAGGTGCGAATTTGGCCAAAAACTGCATTTGGCCGAAACACAAAAAGTTGCATAGGAATAATTTATTTGTCGCTTCCAGAGGATGTAATACAACGCCACGAATCTATAGGCACCAACCGCGTGTCTGTGAGAAATTGTTTGAAGTTATGGGCATGCGTTCGCCTAGTCCCGATCGCGCAAGTGCCGATATACAACGTGCCCATATGGGGAGAAATTAACGTGCTAGGGCCACAATGTGGATGTCGTTCAATAGCGTTTCACGCCCCTAAGCGACCCCCTTAAAATCATTGCCCTAGCAAATTTATTTCGGTAGATATTCGCAAGTATGCGTTTAAGTCACAAATCGACGCTCTGGGGGCTCTGCGAGCTGTTTTAAGCGTGTTTTAGCGTTTTTGAGAGTAAATTGCGACCGATTTGGCTGCAATTTGGTACGTAGGTGCGTCGGATGAATACATTGCGATCGGCTATCTGCGTTTTTGCGTGCGACCTCAATTTGCCGCGTTATGGCCAGATTCAGGTGCGAATTTGGCCAAAAACTGCATTTGGCCGAAACACAAAAAGTTGCATAGGAATAATTTATTTGTCGCTTCCAGAGGATGTAATACAACGCCACGAATCTATAGGCACCAACCGCGTGTCTGTGAGAAATTATTTGTAGAAGTTATGGGCATGCGTTCGCCTAGTCCCGATCGCGCAAGTGCCGATATACAACGTGCCCATATGGGGAGAAATTAACGTGCTAGGGCCACAATGTGGATGTCGTTCAATAGCGTTTCACGCCCCTAAGCGACCCCCTTAAAATCATTGCCCTAGCAAATTTATTTCGGTAGATATTCGCAAGTATGCGTTTAAGTCACAAATACGCGCTGTGGGAGCTCTCCGAGCTGTTTTAAGCGTGTTTTAGCGTTTTTTTGAGAGTAAATTGCGACCGATTCGGCTGCAATTTGGTACGTAGGTGCGTCGGATGAATACATTGCGATCGGCTATCTGCGTTTTTGCGTGCGACCTCAATTTGTCGCGTTATGGCCAGATTCAGGTGCGAATTTGGCCAAAAACTGCATTTGGCCGAAACACAAAAAGTTGCATAGGAATAATTTATTTGTCGCTTCCAGAGGATGTAATACAACGCCACGAATCTATAGGCACCAACCGCGTGTCTGTGAGAAATTATTTGTAGAAGTTATGGGCATGCGTTCGCCTAGTCCCGATCGCGCAAGTGCCGATATACAACGTGCCCATATGGGGAGAAATTAACGTGCTAGGGCCACAATGTGGATGTCGTTCAATAGCGTTTCACGCCCCTAAGCGACCCCCTTAAAATCATTGCCCTAGCAAATTTATTTCGGTAGATATTCGCAAGTATGCGTTTAAGTCACAAATCGACGCTCTGGGGGCTCTGCGAGCTGTTTTAAGCGTGTTTTAGCGTTTTTGAGAGTAAATTGCGACCGATTTGGCTGCAATTTGGTACGTAGGTGCGTCGGATGAATACATTGCGATCGGCTATCTGCGTTTTTGCGTGCGACCTCAATTTGCCGCGTTATGGCCAGATTCAGGTGCGAATTTGGCCAAAAACTGCATTTGGCCGAAACACAAAAAGTTGCATAGGAATAATTTATTTGTCGCTTCCAGAGGATGTAATACAACGCCACGAATCTATAGGCACCAACCGCGTGTCTGTGAGAAATTATTTGTAGAAGTTATGGGCATGCGTTCGCCTAGTCCCGATCGCGCAAGTGCCGATATACAACGTGCCCATATGGGGAGAAATTAACGTGCTAGGGCCACAATGTGGATGTCGTTCAATAGCGTTTCACGCCCCTAAGCGACCCCCTTAAAATCATTGCCCTAGCAAATTTATTTCGGTAGATATTCGCAAGTATGCGTTTAAGTCACAAATACGCGCTGTGGGGCTCTCCGAGCTGTTTTAAGCGTGTTTTAGCGTTTTTGAGAGTAAATTGCGACCGATTCGGCTGCAATTTGGTACGTAGGTGCGTCGGATGAATACATTGCGATCGGCTATCTGCGTTTTTGCGTGCGACCTCAATTTGTCGCGTTATGGCCAGATTCAGGTGCGAATTTGGCCAAAAACTGCATTTGGCCGAAACACAAAAAGTTGCATAGGAATAATTTATTTGTCGCTTCCAGAGGATGTAATACAACGCCACGAATCTATAGGCACCAACCGCGTGTCTGTGAGAAATTATTTGTAGAAGTTATGGGCATGCGTTCGCCTAGTCCCGATCGCGCAAGTGCCGATATACAACGTGCCCATATGGGGAGAAATTAACGTGCTAGGGCCACAATGTGGATGTCGTTCAATAGCGTTTCACGCCCCTAAGCGACCCCCTTAAAATCATTGCCCTAGCAAATTTATTTCGGTAGATATTCGCAAGTATGCGTTTAAGTCACAAATCGACGCTCTGGGGGCTCTGCGAGCTGTTTTAAGCGTGTTTTAGCGTTTTTGAGAGTAAATTGCGACCGATTTGGCTGCAATTTGGTACGTAGGTGCGTCGGATGAATACATTGCGATCGGCTATCTGCGTTTTTGCGTGCGACCTCAATTTGCCGCGTTATGGCCAGATTCAGGTGCGAATTTGGCCAAAAACTGCATTTGGCCGAAACACAAAAAGTTGCATAGGAATAATTTATTTGTCGCTTCCAGAGGATGTAATACAACGCCACGAATCTATAGGCACCAACCGCGTGTCTGTGAGAAATTATTTGTAGAAGTTATGGGCATGCGTTCGCCTAGTCCCGATCGCGCAAGTGCCGATATACAACGTGCCCATATGGGGAGAAATTAACGTGCTAGGGCCACAATGTGGATGTCGTTCAATAGCGTTTCACGCCCCTAAGCGACCCCCTTAAAATCATTGCCCTAGCAAATTTATTTCGGTAGATATTCGCAAGTATGCGTTTAAGTCACAAATACGCGCTGTGGGAGCTCTCCGAGCTGTTTTAAGCGTGTTTTAGCGTTTTTGAGAGTAAATTGCGACCGATTCGGCTGCAATTTGGTACGTAGGTGCGTCGGATGAATACATTGCGATCGGCTATCTGCGTTTTTGCGTGCGACCTCAATTTGTCGCGTTATGGCCAGATTCAGGTGCGAATTTGGCCAAAAACTGCATTTGGCCAAACACAAAAAGTTGCATAGGAATAATTTATTTGTCGCTTCCAGAGGATGTAATACAACGCCACGAATCTATAGGCACCAACCGCGTGTCTGTGAGAAATTATTTGTAGAAGTTATGGGCATGCGTTCGCCTAGTCCCGATCGCGCAAGTGCCGATATACAACGTGCCCATATGGGGAGAAATTAACGTGCTAGGGCCACAATGTGGATGTCGTTCAATAGCGTTTCACGCCCCTAAGCGACCCCCTTAAAATCATTGCCCTAGCAAATTTATTTCGGTAGATATTCGCAAGTATGCGTTTAAGTCACAAATCGACGCTCTGGGGGCTCTGCGAGCTGTTTTAAGCGTGTTTTAGCGTTTTTGAGAGTAAATTGCGACCGATTTGGCTGCAATTTGGTACGTAGGTGCGTCGGATGAATACATTGCGATCGGCTATCTGCGTTTTTGCGTGCGACCTCAATTTGCCGCGTTATGGCCAGATTCAGGTGCGAATTTGGCAAACTGCATTTGGCCGAAACACAAAAAGTTGCATAGGAATAATTTATTTGTCGCTTCCAGAGGATGTAATACAACGCCACGAATCTATAGGCACCAACCGCGTGTCTGTGAGAAATTATTTGTAGAAGTTATGGGCATGCGTTCGCCTAGTCCCGATCGCGCAAGTGCCGATATACAACGTGCCCATATGGGGAGAAATTAACGTGCTAGGGCCACAATGTGGATGTCGTTCAATAGCGTTTCACGCCCCTAAGCGACCCCCTTAAAATCATTGCCCTAGCAAATTTATTTCGGTAGATATTCGCAAGTATGCGTTTAAGTCACAAATACGCGCTGTGGGAGCTCTCCGAGCTGTTTTAAGCGTGTTTTAGCGTTTTTGAGAGTAAATTGCGACCGATTCGGCTGCAATTTGGTACGTAGGTGCGTCGGATGAATACATTGCGATCGGCTATCTGCGTTTTTGCGTGCGACCTCAATTTGTCGCGTTATGGCCAGATTCGGTGCGAATTTGGCCAAAAACTGCATTTGGCCGAAACACAAAAAGTTGCATAGGAATAATTTATTTGTCGCTTCCAGAGGATGTAATACAACGCCACGAATCTATAGGCACCAACCGCGTGTCTGTGAGAAATTATTTGTAGAAGTTATGGGCATGCGTTCGCCTAGTCCCGATCGCGCAAGTGCCGATATACAACGTGCCCATATGGGGAGAAATTAACGTGCTAGGGCCACAATGTGGATGTCGTTCAATAGCGTTTCACGCCCCTAAGCGACCCCCTTAAAATCATTGCCCTAGCAAATTTATTTCGGTAGATATTCGCAAGTATGCGTTTAAGTCACAAATCGACGCTCTGGGGGCTCTGCGAGCTGTTTTAAGCGTGTTTTAGCGTTTTTGAGAGTAAATTGCGACCGATTTGGCTGCAATTTGGTACGTAGGTGCGTCGGATGAATACATTGCGATCGGCTATCTGCGTTTTTGCGTGCGACCTCAATTTGCCGCGTTATGGCCAGATTCAGGTGCGAATTTGGCCAAAAACTGCATTTGGCCGAAACACAAAAAGTTGCATAGGAATAATTTATTTGTCGCTTCCAGAGGATGTAATACAACGCCACGAATCTATAGGCACCAACCGCGTGTCTGTGAGAAATTATTTGTAGAAGTTATGGGCATGCGTTCGCCTAGTCCCGATCGCGCAAGTGCCGATATACAACGTGCCCATATGGGGAGAAATTAACGTGCTAGGGCCACAATGTGGATGTCGTTCAATAGCGTTTCACGCCCCTAAGCGACCCCCTTAAAATCATTG
>BPLR01010662.1:0-14326 GCA_021605095.1 Caerostris extrusa | reverse complement strand
AAATTATGTATTATATGATATATGGTTTCTATAGAAACTATGTTGGTGAAAGATAATAAAATTATATTATTCTATTCATTCTTTAATTCATAAAATATTCTTCCTCTTTATTCATCTTCAATCCAAAAAAAAAAAATGCTTCTTCTCATGCAAGTTTCTCATAATCAGCTCAAGTGTGTTTATCATCATTTGAATTAGTCAAAAATGCCCAATCAATCAACTGCAAATCGCAATTCTAAAGTAAAGAAGTAATAGATCTTAAATTTGTTGATGAAAAACGAAAAAAAATTTATAAATTAGCTTTTTCAAGCCATGGGATAATAAAGACGCTTGTATTAGAATTCAGGAGCAAGCAAACATTTATATTTCTTTTCAAAAGAAACCATTTTAATGAAATTTGAAAAATTTTCAAATTTTGAAACTTAATATACTTAAAATATCGCATCAAAACCCTACGGAAAATTATAAAAAGAAAACCAATCCAGAAGGCATTGTACCATTTTAGGTTATTGTCATGCAATCAAAAACATCATTATCTTCATGAATTCAGGTTTCTTATGTTCTTATTTTTTTCAAGCTTTTGATTCTTATCAACCTCCATTATATTTTTATCCATTCATAATAATGTTTCGATCAACCTTCATAGTATTTTTTTCTCATTTCACCTATTGAGTTCATGTTATAAGTATCCATAGTATTTAATCATTTCCATCTCCTCATTTCATCTATTGATCTTATCGAACTCTATTGTATTTCCCTTTTATCTACTGATGATAATGATGACATCATGTCCATAGAATTCAATTAAACTCCATTGAAGAAAGATTAACATAATCTTAAACAAGTTTGGCAATAGAAATTTGAACAAACATCTTGTATCATCATCATCATCAAACGTCTTGTCCACTGAATTCGATTCAGCACAACAGGATATGATGTTAATCTTTCTTGTTCAAAATCTTAATCTTTCTTGTTTCAAACTTGTTTAAGATGTTGATCTTAAACAAGTTTGGCAATAGAAATTTGAACAAACATCTTGTATCATCATCATCAAACGTCTTGTCCACTGAATTCGATTCAGCACAACAGGATATGATGTTAATCTTTATTGTTCAAAATCTTAATCTTTCTTGTTTCCAAACTTGTTTAAGATGATGATCTTAAACAAGTTTGGCAATAGAAATTTGAACAAACATCTTGTATCATCATCATCAAAACGTCTTGTCCACTGAATTCGATTCAGCACAAGAGGATATGATGTTAATCTTTCTTGTTCAAAATCTTAATCTTTCTTGTTTCCAAACTTGTTTAAGATGTTGATCTTAAACAAGTTTGACAATAAAAGTTTTAACATCTTGTCTCATCATCATCAAACGTCTTGTCCACTGAATTCAATTCAGCACAACAGGATATGATGTTAATCTTTCTTGTTCAAAATCTTAATCTTTTTCTTGTTTCCAAACTTGTTTAAGATGATGATCTTAAACAAGTTTGGCAATAGAAATTTGAACAAACATCTTGTATCATCATCATCATCAAACGTCTTGTCCACTGAATTCGATTCAGCACAACAGGATATGATGTTAATCTTTCTTGTTCAAAATCTTAATCTTTCTTGTTTCCAAACTTGTTTAAGATGATGATCTTAAACAAGTTTGACAATAAAAATTTTAACATCTTGTATCATCATCATCAACAAAAGTCTTGTCCACTGAATTCAATTCAGCACAACAGGATATGATGTTAATCTTTCTTGTTCAAAATCTTAATCTTTTCTTGTTTCCAAACTTGTTTGAGATGATGATCTTAAACAAGTTTGGCAATAGAAATTTGAACAAACATCTTGTATTATCATCATCATCAAACGTCTTGTCCACTGAATTCGATTCAGCACAACAGGATAAGATGTTAATCTTTCTTGTTCAAAATCTTAATCTTTTTGTTTCCAAACTTGTTTAAGATGATGATCTTAAACAAGTTTGGCAATAAAAATTTTAACATCTTGTCTCATCATCAAACGTCTTGTCCACTGAATTCAATTAAGCACAACAGAAAGATAAACATAATCTCAAACCAGTTGGATCATAGAAATTTGGAACAAACATCCCAAGGATAGAAGTTAAATATTTTTACCACGTTTTCCTCATCAAATCTAACGAAGCACATATTTGGTCTACAGGTCTTTGGCTGTTTGATAGACCTATTATTGTTCCATTATATTTAAGCCTTTTATTTCCATTATCCATTATTTAAAAAGTCATAGAATTGTTTATTAATCAAAATAAATATTTATTTATCTGAAATTATGTTTAAACTATAATAACAAAATTATAGTTAATTTCTAGTCAACAAAAAGAAAAATATATAAACAAATTATTTTTATTTAAAAAGTCATTAGTAAAATGCTCTTTGGATAACTAAAGCAGTAATATATATATCATACACTGTAAACTGTATATATTTTTTGATATAAAACAGTTGGATTCATAGAAAAAAAAGACGCAAACTATATTTAGAATTCTTATATCCTCAAAAGGTATGTAAATTAAAAATGTATGTAAATTAGTTATTCTTAATGTCTGTAACAAGGTGTGTATAATTCCAAAAAAAAAAAAAAAATAATGAGAAATAAAAAAAATAATTTTTTTTTTTTTCATTCTTAATCATCCAACTTGATTCAAAAGAATTGAACAATAAAAAAAATCATTCGAAATAAGAGCTATTTTACTGCTGAAAAACGAATTCTTTTACTTCTCTTTAGAGATGAGAATTCTCAAACATTTCTTCTTGTTATTTCTTTGAGAACACATTCGACAATAAACTGAAGTGAAGAAAAAAAAAAAAAAGAGCAACACATAACACAATCTGTTTCTAAGTAAAGCACTTTTTGTACGAATATTCCACAAAAAAAAAAAAAACTAGAATTCTTTTTATTTATTTATTATTTTTCTACTCTCAGCCATCGGTGAAACTTCTTAAATATTTTAAACAAGCACAAAACATCTAGGAAAAGGCGTCGAGATCATTTCACCTTTTCTCCGCTAGGGGTCGTTAAGGCACTGGCGGTTTAAGGGACTTGAATTCAGTTCAGTTTATGGTCCAACTCAAGACAGTCAATAACTTTAAATTGGATTAATAGCCGAGAAGAAAGAAAATAGCTTTACGGGAGTTTTAACTAGGTTTTGCGAGTTTGGGAGTAGAGCGAATTCTATTCAGTCAGATCTTTATGGTTTACTTGGACTAATGAAATTTAATTGGATCGATACATATTTACATGATATGTGAGCGACGTTGACATAATTGCTTTTGAAAATATATCCTTCCTTAATTTCTTTGTTATATAACGCACGAAGAAAATATAAAATTATCCCTTTGGCGGTAAAGAGTCAATGATCTTGAAGTCACAAAAGACCACAATTCAGAATTAAACGAAATAATAGAGGCTTGACATCAACGCAAGAAATAAATGGCGCTTGTTTTTCTAATGTTCCAGAGAATTAAGAAGAAGAATTAAGATCCGGAGTTTAGAAATAAAGGTTTATTGGCCAATTACTTCATGTATAAAGATTAGGATGCCAATGTAAAACATTGATTGAGAAAATGAAGTTCTGTGATAGAGGTAGAGATAACAATGCTCTTCTTTATCTAATGAGTTAATAACAAACCCAAATGAGCTTGGTTAAGTATGTATATCGCAAGATTTTATTTTTGTTTAGATTGGATCTGATAAAGAACAACTAAACTACATGATTTAAAGCAAAAATAAATGGATGTTTAAGTTAATAATTTAACTCTTCTATAGGATACGCCAATGTAGTATAATACCTTTAAATATTTTCTGGGCTGCAATTTCCAAACATTGTTAGTGGACTGTTCGTGTCATAATTTAGTGTACTTCGTGTCATACTTTATAAGTACCCGCTAAGCTCAATAAATAAATATAGTAACCTGTGTTTAAAATAAATATTCGAATATTTTAGTGGGTTTTGTTGTTTAATTTTTTTAAGGCAGTGACAGTGCCGCTTCTGTGATGATTGTGCCATTGCGTACGAGCGTCTGTTTTCAACAATTTGTTTGTATTTTACGTATAAGAATGAACCTACATATCACAATATACTAAGCTCAAAAGGAAAACTTTTACCTATTATATTCAAGACCTAAAATGAAAATAATTCTTTAAAAAATAAGTCACTAACTTTTGCCAGTAATTGTTAAATTTCTATAAATAAATGGATGAAAAATATTTTTAGAAAAACTGTAATCTTATTTTTAAAAGTAAAAACATCTAAAAAAAAAAAATCTACATTTATACATAGTATTTACAATAATTTATTGTAACAGCTTTTATAATAACATTTATAATAATAACGTTTATGATGTTCAAAGAAAATAAAATTTAACAAAAATTATTACTATACAACTTAAGACTACGTATTAGCTGTTAAAACATTGGCATTCAATGAAACTTATATAAAGTATGAAGTAATATAATTAAAGAATAATTGAAATTTTTCTTTTAACAACCGGAGATGCACCAGATAAAAATCTGGATTGACAAAATTAATATCATTTTGATTTTTTTACTTTTAGGAGATGTAGTGGCAATCATAAAAAAAAATTTGCATATTTATTATAATTTCAGATAAATAATTATTTCAAAAAAAGACATAAATTGTTTATTAATGAAAATAAATATTTATTTATCTGAAATTATATTAAAACTATAATAACAAAATTATATTTAATTTCTAGTCAACAAAAAAGAAAAATATATAAACAGATTATTTTTATTAAAAAAACGCATTCTGAAAATATTTTTGGATAACTAAAACAGTATTATATATTATGCACTATAAACAGTTTTTATTTTTGGATATAAAACAGTAGGATTCATACAAAAAAATGGCGCAAACTATATTTAGAATTCTATGTCCGTTGTTTCTAAAGTTTTCTTGTATAATATATTAAACGCTTTTATCCTCAAATGTAAAATTAGTTATTTTAATGTCTTTGTCTTGTAATAAAGAATGCATTATTTCAAAAAAAGAAATAATGAGAAATAAAAATACAGAATAAAGTTTTTTTCATTCTAAATCAGTCCAGATTGACTCAAAAGAATTGAAGAATAAAAAAAAGAATCATTCGAAATAAGAGCTATTTTACTGTTGAAAAACGAATTCTTTTACTTCTCTTTAGAGATGAGAATTTTCAAACATTTCTTCTTGTTACTTCTTTGAGAACACATTTTACAATAAACTGAAGTGAAGAAACAAAAAAAAAAAAACACAAAAACACAACACAAGACACAATCTGCTTCTAAGTAAAAGCACTTTTTGTAAGAATATTCTACAAAAAACCTAGAATTCTTTTATTTATTTATTTACTTTGTAAGTTTTTCTTCAAAAATTATTTTCCTACTCTCAGCCATCGGTGAAACTTCTTAAATATTTTAAACAAGCACAAAACATCTAGGAAAAAGGCGTCGAGATCATTTCACGTTTCCTCCGCTAGGGGTCGTTAAGGCATTGGCGATTTAAAGGACTTGAATTCAGTTCAGTTTATGGACCAACTGAAGACAGACGATAACTTTAAATTGGATTTATAGCCGAGAAGAAAGAAAATAGTTTGAGTTTTAACTAGGTTTTGCGAGTTTTGGAGTAGAGCGAATTCCATTCAATCAGATCTTTATGTTTTACTTCGACTAGTGAAATTTAAATGGATCGATACATATTTATGATAAGTGAGCGACGTTGACATAATTGCTTTTGAAAATATATCCTTCCTTAATTTCTTTGTTATATAATGCACGAAGAAAAAGATAAAATTATTCCTCTGGCGGCAAAACTCAATGTTCTTGAAGTCATAAAATCCCACAATTTAGAATTAAACGAAATGATAGAGGCTTGACTTCAGCGCAAGAAATAAATGGCGCTTGTTTTTCTAATGTTCCAGAGAATTAAGAAGAAGAATTAAGATCCGAGTATAGAAATTAAAGGTTTATTGGTAATTACTTCATGTATAAAGATTAGGATGCCAATGTAGAACATTGATTGAGAAAATGAAGTTCTGTGATAGACGTCGAGATAACACAGCTTTCTTTATCTAATGAATAAATAACAAACACAAATGAGCATGGTTAAGTATGTATATTGCAAGATTTCATTTTTTTTTGGATCTGATAAAGAACAACTAATCTACATGATTTAAAACAAAAATAAGTGAACGTTTAAGTTAATAATTTAAATATTCTCTAGAATACTTCAATGCGGGATAATACGTTTACATATTTTCCAAACTGCAGTTTACTGAAGTTGTCAGTGGGCTGTTCATGTCATAATTTAGTGTACGTCATGTCATACTTTGTATGTACCCAATAAGCTCAATAAATAAATAAAGTAGCCTGTGCTTAAAATAAATATTCGAATATTTTAGTGGTTTTTGTTGAAAATGGTGTTAGTTAGTTCTGTTGTTTGATTTTTTTTTTTTTTAAACAGTGACAGTACCGCTTCTGTGATGATTGTGACATTGTGTACGAGCGTCTGTTTTCGACAATTTGTATTTTATAAGAAAGAATCTATATATCACAATCTACTAAGTTTAAAAGGAAATCTTTTACCTATTATGTTCAATAACTATAATGAAAATAATCTTTTTAAACATGAATCGCTACCTTGCCAGCAATAGTTATATTTCTAAATACAAATGGATGAAAAACTATTTTTGTAAAATCTGCAATCATAATTTTTAAAGTAGAAAAAGTTAAAAAATAACAAATCTACATTTATATGTAGTATTTACAATAAATTATTGTAACAGCTTTTTTTAATAACATTTATAATAATAACGCTTATAGAACTCAAAAAATAAAATTGAACTAAAACTTTATTAATATATAATTGCTATGTAATTTCAGATTTCATATTAACTGTTAAACATTGGCATTTAAAGAAAATTAAACAAAATATGGATTTTATACTGAAGCAATATAATTAAAGAATTAATTGAAATCTTTACTTTAACAACTGGAGAGGCACAAAATAAAAATCTGGATTCACAAAATAAATATCATATTTGATTTTCTTACTTTTTAGGAGATATACTAGCTCTCAATATTAAGAGAGCTTGCAGTTTTTTTTTATCAGTTTTCTCAAAAAGTACTGAATGAAAAGAAATGTAAGATGTATGCCTCTAAACAAAGATGCAAATCTTTGCGGAAAATAGTTTAGGAATCTTAGTTCAATCTGTGGTGAAAAATTTTTTTTTTTTTTATTTGTGTGTGAAATTCAGAAACAAAGAGTTAAAATGAAAAACCATCATAATTTGTATGTTGTAATGAAGTGGTGAATCGTGGATAGACTGGAAGAATGATACTCTTAAAATCTCGTATATTGCTATATACAGAAAGCAGATACTCTTATATTGCTATATACTGAAATGTGACTCACCCAAACGTCGTGCTTAATTTATGGAAACAATTTTAAGATATTGAAGACGTAGTGTGAATGTCTGGATTAAGTCATCCAAGAACTTTTCCTCATCAAATCTAAAAAGTGAATTTTGGTCTACAGGTATTTGGCTATTTACTAGGCCTATTTTTGTCCATTATTGTTCCATTATATTTAGCCCTTTATTTCCATTATCCATTATTTCAAAAACGACATAAATTGTTTATTAATCAAAATAAATAATTATTTATCTGAAATAATAATAAAAATATAATAACAAAATTATATTTAATTTATATTCAACAAAAAAAAATATATAAACAAGTTATTTTTATTTAAAAACAGACATTCGGAAAATATTTTTTTGTATAACTAAAACAGTATTAGATATTATACACTGTAAACAGTATTCATTTTTGGATATAAAGACAGTAGGATTCGCAAAGAAATGACGCAAAATATATATTTAGAATTCTTATATTTTCAAAAGTATGTAAATTAGATATTAGTAGTGTCTGTAACAAAGAGTGTATTATTCCAATAAAAAAATAATGAGAAATAAAAACACACAGAATAAAGTTTTTTTTTTCGTTCTTAATCATTCAGCTTGACACAAAAAGAATTGAAGAATAAAAAAAAATCATTCGAAATAAGAGCTATTTTACCGTTGAAAAACGAATTCTTTTACTTCTCTTTAGAGTTGAGAATTTTCAAACATTTCTTCTTGTTACTTCTTTGGGAACACATTCGACAATAAACTGAAGTGAAGAAACAAAAAAAAAAAAAAAGAGCAACACAAGACACAATCTGTTTCTAAGTAAAGCACTTTTTGTAAGAATATTCCACAAAAAAAACTAGAATTCTTTTTATTTATTTATTTATTTCGTAAGTTTTTTTTTTTTTTTCTTCAAAATTATTTTCCTATTCTTAGCCATCGGTGAAACTTCTTAAATATTTTAAACAAGCACAAAACATCTAGGAAAAAGGCGTCGAGATCATTTCACCTTTTTCTCCGTTAGGGGTCGTTAAGGCACTGGCGGTTTAAAGGACTTGAATTCAGTTCAGTTTATGGACCAACTGAAGACAGACGATAACTTTAAATTGGATTAATAGCCGAGAAGAAAGAAAATAGCTTACGAGTTTTAACTAGGTTTTGCGAGTTTTGGGAGTAGAGCGAATTCTATTCAGGCAGATCTTTATGGTTTACTTCGACTAGTGAAATTTAATTGGATCGATACATATTTACATGAAAAGTGAGCGACGTTGACATAATTGCTTTTGATAATATGTCCTTCCTTAATTTCTTTGTTATATAACGCACGAAGAAAATATAAAATTATCCCTTTGGCGGCAAAGAGTCAATGATCTTGAAGTCGTAAAATCCCAAAAATTTAGAATTAAACGAAATGATAGAGGCTTGACTTCAGCGTAAGAAATAAATGGCGCGTGTTTTTCTAACGTTCCAGAGAATTAAGAAGAAGAATTAAGATTCGGAGTTTAGAAATAAAGGTTTATTGGCAATTACTTCATGTATAAAGATTAGGATGCCAATGTAAAACATTGATTGAGAAAATGAATTTCTGTCATAGAGATAGAGATAACACAGCTTTCTTTATCTAATGAGTAAATAACAAACGCAAATGAGCTTGGTTAAGTATGTATATAGCAAGATTTTACTTTTGTTTTACTTGTATCTGATAAACAACAAATAATCTACATGATTTAAAACAAAAATAAGTGAATGTTTAATTTAATAATTTAAATATTCTCTAGAATAGTTCAATGCGGGATAATACGTTTACTTATTTTTCCAAAATGCAATTTCCTAAAATTGTCAGTGGGCTGTTCGTGTCATAATTTAGTGTACTTCATGTCATACTTTATATGTACCCACTAAGCTTAATAAATAGATAAAGTAACCTGTGCTTAAAAAAATATTCGAATATTTTGTTGAAAGTGGTGTTAGTGGGATTTGTTTTTTTTTTTTTTTTGTTGTTGTTTTTTTTTAAAGCAGTGACAGTACCGCTTCTGTGATGATTGTGATATTGCGTACGAATGTCTGTTTTTGACAATTTGTTTGTATTTGATAAGATTGAACTTACATATCACAATCTACTAAGTTTAAAATGAAATTTTTTACCTATTACGTTCATGAACTATAATGAAAATAATCTTTTAAACATAAATCACTATCTTTTGCCAGCAATAGTTATATTTCTAAATACAGATGGATGAAAATATATTTTTGAAAAATCTGCAATCATGTATTTTAAAAGTAGAAGAAGCTAAAAAAATAACAAATCTATGTTTATATATAGTTTTTACAATAAATTGTAGTAACAGCTTTTTAATAACATTTGTAATAATAACGTTTATGAAGTCCTAAGAAAAAAAAAAATGACAGAAAATGTATTAATATATAACTTCAGATTTCATATTAGCTGTTAAAACAGTGGCATTCAATAAAACCTATATAAAGTATGGATTTTATACTGAAATAATACAATTAAAGAATTAATTGAAATTTATATTTTAAAAACTGTAGATGCACCAGAAAAAATCTGGATTCACAAAATAAATATCATATTTGATTTTCTTACTTTTAGGAGATGTAGTGGCATTCATAATTAAGAGAATTTGCATATTTTGTCAATTATAATTTCAGATTGGATATTATAAATTCAGATAAATAATTTTTACAATAAAGACATAAATTGTTTATTAATGAAAATAAATAATTATTTATCTGAAATTATATTAAAAATATAATAATAAAATTATATCTAATTTCTACTCATCAAAAAGAAAAAAGTATATAAACAAGTTATTTTTTTATTTAAAAACAGACATTCAGAAAATATTTTTTGAATAATTAAAACAGCATTATATATTATACATCGTAAACGACATTTATTTTTGAATATAAAACAGTATTGAAACAGAAGGATTCATAGAAAAAAATGATGCAAAATATATTTAGAATTCTTATATCCTCAAAAGTATTTAAATTAGTTATTAGTAAGATCTGCAACACAGAATGTGCTATTTCAAAAAAAATAATGAGAAATATAAATACAGAATAAAGTTTTGTTTTTCGTTCTTAATCATCCAGCTTGACTCAAAAGAATTAAAGAATAAAAAAAAGAATCATTCGAAATAAGAGCTATTTTACTGTTGAAACACGAATTCTTTTACTTCTCTTTAGAGATGAGAATTTTCAAACATTTCTTCTTGTTATTTCTTTGAGAACACATTCGACAATAAACTGAAGTGAAGAAACAAAAAAAAAAAGCAACACAAAACACAATCTGTTTCTAAGTAAAGGACTTTTGTAAGAATATTCCACAAAAAAACTAGAATTCCTTTTATTTATTTCGTTTTTTTTTTTTTTTTCGAAATTATTTTTCTAGTCTATTAGCCATCGGTGAAACTTCTTAAATATTTTAAACAAGCACAAAACATCTAGGAAAAAGGCGTCGAGATCATTTCACCTTTTCTCCGCTAGCGGTCGTTAAGGCACTGGCGGTTTAAAGGACTTGAATTCAGTTCAGTTTATGGACCAACTGAAGACAGACGATAACTTTAAATTGGATTTATAGCCGAGAAGAAAGAAAATAGCTTACGGGAGTTTTAACTAGGTTTTGCGAATTTTGGAGTAGAGCGAATTGTATTCACTCAGATATTTATGATTTACTTCGACTAGTGAAATTAAATTGGATTGATACATATTTACATGAAAAGTGAGCGACGTTGACATAATTGCTTTTGAAAATATATCCTTCCTTAATTTCTTTGTTATATAATGCACGAAGAAAATATAAAATTATCCCTTTGGCGGCAAAGAGTCAATGATCTTGAAGTCATAAAAACCCCAAAATTTAGAATTAAACGAAATGATAGAGGCTTGACTTCAGCGTAAGAAATAAATGGCGCGTGTTTTTCGAATGTTCCAGAGAATTAAGATCCGGAGTTTAGAAATAAAGGTTTATTGGCAATAACTTCATGTATAAAGATTAGGATGCCAATGTAGAACAATGATTGAGAAAATGAAGTTCTGTGATAGAGGTAGAGATAACAATGCCTTCTTTATCTAATGAGTAAATAACAAACGCAAATGAGCGTGGTTAAATATGTATATCGCAAGATTTTATTTTTCTTTAGATTGGATCTGATAAAGAACAACTAAACTACATGATTTGAAGCAAAATAAATGAATGTTTAATAAACGATTTAAGTTTTCTAGAATACTTCAATGCGGAATAATACTTTTACATTTTTTTCCAAAGTGCATTTTCCTAAAATTATCAGTGGGCTATTCGTATCATAATTTAGTGTGCTTTATTTCATACTTTATATGCACCCACTAAGCTCAATAAATAAATAAAGTAATCTGTGCTTAAAAAAATATTCGAATATATTTTGAAAGTGGTTTAGGGGGATTGTTGTTCGATTTTTTCAAAAAGCAGTGAAAAAAATTTCGGCGATGATTGTGATAATGCGTATTAGCGTCTATTATCGACAATTTGTCTGCATTTAATAAGAAAGAACCTATATATCAAAAATCTAATAAGTTCAAAAGGAAAATTTTTAACTATTATATTCAAGAACTATAAATTAAAATACTTCTTTTAAAATAATTCACTATCTTTTGCCAATAATTGTTATATATTTCTAATATAAATGGATGTTAAAATATTTTTTGAAAATCTGCAATAATATTTTTTTAAAGTAGAAATATCTAAAAAATAAAAATCTACATTTATATATAGTATTTACAATAAATTATTGTTTGCAAAATTTTTTATAAATAACTTTAAAAGAATAACGTTTATGATGTTCAACGAAAATAAAATTTAACAAAACTTTATTAATATATAACTATACAACTTTCAGACTTCATATTAGCTGTTAAAACATTGGCATTTAAATGAAAATTATCAAAAGTATGGATTTTTATTGAAGTAATATAATTAAAGAATTAATTGAAATTTTTATTTTAACATCTGAGATGCACCAGATAAAAATCTGGATTCACAAAATAAATATCATATTTGATTTTCTTACTTTCAGGAGATATAGTGGCATTCATAATTAAAAAGATGTTGTGATATTCCGCCAATTATAATTTCCGATTGCATATTATAATTTCAGAGATAAATAATTATTTCAATAAAATTTTTTATTAATCAAAATATATAATATTATTATATTATTTATCTGAAATTATAATAAAAATACAATAACAAAATTATATTTAATTTCTACTCAACAAAAAGAAAAACAAATAAACAAGTTATTTTTTATTAAAACAGACATTTGGAAAATAATTTTTGGATAACTAAAACAGTATTATATATTATACACTGAAAGCAGTACTTATTTTGGATATAAAACAATATTAGAACGGAAGGCTTCATATAAAAAAGGACTAAAAATAATATTTAGTATTCGTATATCCTCAAAAGTATGTCAATTAGTTATTATTAATGTATGTAACAAAAAGAGTGTTTTTATTTCAAACAAAAATAATGAGGAGTAAAAAATACAGAATAAAGTTTTTTTTTTTTTCGTTCTTAATCATCCAGGTTCACTCACAAGAATTGAAGAATAAAAAAGGATCATTCGAAATAAGGGCTATTTTACTGTTGAAAAACGAATTCTTTTAGAGATGAGAATTTTCAAACATTTCTTCATGTTATTTCTTTGAGAAACACATTCGACAATAAACTGAAGTGAAGAAACAAAAAAAAAAAAAAAAGCAACACAGAACACAAATCTGTTACTAAGTAAAGCACTTTTTGTAAGAATATTCCACACAAAAACTAGAATTCTTTTTTATTTATTTATTTATTTCATAAGTTTTTTTTTCAAAATTATTTTCCTACTCTCAGCCATCGGTGAAACTTCTTAAAATATTTTAAACAAGCACAAAACATCTAGGAAAAAAGGCGTCGAGATCATTTCACCTTTCCTCCGCTAGGGGGTCGTTAAGGCACTGGCGGTTTAAAGGACTTGAATTCAGTTCAGTTTATGGACCAACTGAAGACAGACGATAACTTTAAATTGGTTTATAGCCGAGAAGAAAGAAAAATAGCTTACGGAGTTTTAACTAGGTTTTACGAGTTTTGGAGTAGAAGCTGAATTCTATTCAGTCAAGTCTTTATGGTTTACTTCGACTAGTGAAATTTAATTGGATCGATATATATTTACATGAAAAGTGAGCGACGTTGACATAATTGCTTTAGAAAATATATCCCTTCCTTAATTTCTCTTTGTTATATAATGCACGAAGAAAAGATAAAATTATTCCTCTGGCGGCAAAGTCAATGATCTTGAAAACCATAAAATCCCACAATTTAGAATTAAACGAAATGATAGAGGGCTTGATTTCAACGCAAAAAATAAATGGCGCGTGTTTTTTTTTAATGTTCCAGAGAATTAAGAAGAAGAATTAAGATTCGGAGTTTAGAAATAAAGGTTTATTGGCAATTACTTCATGTATAAAGATTAGGATGCCAATGTACAACATTGATTGAGAAATGAAGTTCTGTGATAGAAGTCGAGATAACACAGCTTTCTTTATCTAATGAGTAAAAAAAAAAATAACAAACGCAAAAATGAGCGTGGTTAAGTATGCATATCATAAGATTTTACTTTTGTTTTTAAATCATGTGATTATATGTAGATCATGTAGATTAATATTTCTCTAGAATAGTTCAATGCCCGGGATAATACGTTTACATATTTTTTCCAAAATGCAATTTCCTAAAATTTTCAGTGGGCTGTTCGTGTCATAATTTAGTGTACTTCATGTCATACTTTATATGTACCCATAAGCTTAATAAATAAATAAAGTAACCTTGTGCTTAAAAAAATATTCG
>BPLR01010661.1:0-90584 GCA_021605095.1 Caerostris extrusa | reverse complement strand
TTTCTGAATATTATTTTATTATTATTTTCATGTCTTAATAAATGCTAATAAAAACGAAAAGAATAAAAATATATAAACTTAATTCTTAACGTTTTTATTCATATCTCATGCTTTTAAATATATTTTTATTTAAAGGTAATAATTATCTTAATTAAACTACTAGACATTTTCTTAATTTAGAACGTGTTACTCTGTGTCTGAATATGGAAATTAATTAAAATTAAATTAAATTTTTTATATTTAAAATATTAATAAAATGAATATTAAACCTGTTTAGCTATTTTAGAAACTTATTAGTAATTTTTTTTTTTTATTATATGCACATAGGTGATTTGTGATATGGTAGACAAATGTTAATATGCTTTTTTTTTTTTTAATTAATATACATATTTATTTCAACATAATGTATACCTACTAACGGATTAATACACCTTTTAAATTTTATAATTTTAAAAAATAATAATAAAATGAATATTAAACCAGTTTAGCTATTTTTGAAATTTATTAGTTGTTTTTATTTTTTTATGGTAGATGCATAAAATGTTATGTTTTTAAATTTAATGCATTTTTTTTAACATAATGTATATATTATTGACAGATACGATCAAGCTTGTCCGGTTACGATAAATATGCCAATGACAATAAATTTTTTCTGCTAATTTGTGTTGAGAAGAAAACAAAAAAAAAAAAAAAAAAAAAAAGTTTGTTCATAATTAATAGTGTGATCAGAGGGCTAATTTTATTGAGCAATCTTATAAAGATTATTTATCGTTCACTTTAATCAAAGAGGCCATGATTAGAGATTTTTTTGAATATATAAATGGTATAATTTGAAGATAAATAATAAAAAATATGTATTTATTATTATTTAAATAAAAGAATTTAAATTATTTTATTACATACGATACTTTTTTTTTGAAAATAATATTTCGTAGGTAAATATTTATTATTTTTATTTGAATGAATTAGTAATCATAACAACAAGACGGTAACAAAATATTCAGTTAATGAATGAAACGATCGTATTATTTGTAACATGAAAAAATTAGAATGTCTAGAATTATTTTGAATAGTTATCCAGTTTGTTTTTGTATTATTATTGATACAAAATGTAAGCAGTAAAGATAAAAGTTTATATTTTTAATTCCAGCAGAATATTTTCATAATTAATAAAATTATTTTAATTAAAATAATGTAGATTTTTATTATTTTAGAATTATATCACTGCCTTTATTTATATTATAATTTATCGAAACATATATTAATTTACTTGATACGATAATATGTTAATTATCATGAAATTTCATGATAATTTCATAATTGATGGCCAAAATAATCATAAAAAATAATAAAAATTAAAAATCATATTTCTTGAAATTTGCATCCAAAACAATTAGCCGTCATAAAATACAATTTCCTTTATTTATTTACTGAATTTAATTAAGATAATTATAAAAATTTTAAGTAATTTTTTATTATTACCAGTGATTTAAAAACCACAACATAGAATCTGAAACTAAACCAGCTCATGAATTATTGTTTTATATTCACTTTACAGTAATATCAAAATGTTTGTTTGCTTTTTTTTTTCATAATGTACTCTAGATCTTTGTAAATATTACTTAGTATTAAAACAGGTTTCCTTGAACATTTTAATGCTGTAACATTTCTATAAAATTTCAGAAGATGGTTTTAAGCTGTTTAGACTTTCAAACTCAAAATTACATAAATAAATTATTTAAGTATTCAATATTAATCACGAAACAAAAACAATAACTTTTAAGAAATAATTGACATCTTACCTCACTACATATCTCTTAGGGGGCTCTTTTCGAAAAGAGATCCACATCTGTTGGAATGGGAAACAGGTCATCGTAGAGTTCGTTGGGTATCAGTAACGACATGGTGTATGTAGGCTGACACATAGTGTCGTCCTTACATGGGACTACTTTTGTTCGAGTAGGAGTGGTGCTTTCATGATGAATTCTCCTGAAAGAGTTGTTTTTTTCAATCAGCATTTATCAATGTATACAAAATATGATATAACCATAGAGTAGCAATAAAGTAGTTTGCCACTTTGAAGTCAACATGCTCGTCACGTGACTGGTGTGTATACTTCAGCAAATGGCTTGATTATTTTCCCATTGTCTTGTCATTTTGTTTATTGATTTTGGACTGAAAAAAAGAAGGTTGAAAAATGTTCTGTGTATTCTTGTTCCGTGAATTTTATGAAAGTAGAATTTTATTCTTTTCACAGATACTTAGAATTGATTTATTCGTCACGTTGAATGAATATAAAATGTTTTAAAAGCCATTTTATTCAGCATATCCAATTCATATGATTTATGTCGTAAATTTGTATCATGATTTAGCATGTTATAATACTTATATACTGATATCAAATATAATTTTAGCCCATTAAAAATTAGTTTTGTGCATTTATTTTGGGTTTTCATAGCTTGAACTATGATAGTTTGGCAATATTTTTTTCCGAATATATTTACTATTGAAGAGAGGGGGAAAAGTCCTATCATACAACAACTCTCAAAGCAAATCCTCAATTTACTAAAACTCTAAATAATTGTAAACTTAATGTTTTTAAAGGAATTATTATACTATATTAATATTATTTTAATTTATATTATTTTGTGAGGAAGAATTTATCTGTGTGTAATTGCATATTTTTATTAATATATGTATATTAAAACAAAAAATGCAAATAACTTTTCTGAAACATGTAAAGAAAAAGAGTCAAGCGGCAATGCAGCGCCAACTCTAGCGGAGATCTTTTAAGATTCTGTTCTTTTTCCGAATAGGGTAACCTACTTCATTACTACTATGTGGATGTAACTTAGACTTTCAGATGTAATCTTTTTTGTAGTCAATGAGATTTTCTGAAGCCTTTGAGGTTATCTCCTTGAATGTGTCTGAATAGTTTTTTGTAGAGATTAATTTGCGCCCGAGTGAGAGTAGGACCGGTCTCTTTGGCGCTGATCCAGATGGTGGCAGGATACTCTCTCTTCGTATTCCTGGGAAGCGACAATGAAATAATATATTACTCAACTAACGCCTTTCTTTCTACATTTTTATGTAATTTGAACTTTTAGAAAATTAAATGAATAAATAGAAATCTCAATTTCTTTCAGAAATTTAGGGATTTTATGGCAGGTGTTGCGCACCATATGGAACTAAACAGACATATTTTTTAAATTTTACAATTAGAAAATGAGTTTAACGAAGTTCTACAAATTATTTCTTTTTATCTGTAGAGGAAAATATACATTTTAATTTTTAATTTTAAAATATTAAAGCGAAAACTTTGTACACATTAAATTATTATTATTACATAATATTTATTCCTAATGCTTAATTTGTCGACATTACAAACCAAATATCAACACCTAAATCCCACGAAATATCTGGGACACTCTTATTGGGAGAAAAAATTGTTACTTTGCCCATCACCAACAACCATTCCAGGCCTAAAAATGAAGTTGATGGAAGAGTGCAACTAACTGCTCTTGGAACTCAAACTGCCAGATTTTCAATATGAATTAACACTGCCACACATTCATCTCCCAATGTGAGATAATATCCACTATTAGCCAATATTTTCCTATGTTTTAAGTTTTGTTTTTAAATCATCTCGAGTAATGATCATAATAAGTCTTATGTATGATCATGCGTGCGTTCCATATCGGTAATGTAGCTATTTTTTGTGTTATATTAATCTATCTACAGTACTGTGAAAATTAATTCGGATACATTTCATTTTTCTAAAATTCGTCCTTTCACAGAGATTAGCGAACAACATCTTAATCAAAACCGTTAAGCAGCCTCAAAAGCAGATGTTTTGCGGTTATTTTACATTTGGTGGATCTGGCAGCTTAGTACCAGCTGAGGGAATGATGGGCTATCAAAATACATTTCAATATTTCAATATTACAAGATAAAATTGTGCCTTTTATGCAAACGTTCTCTGGCGGTATTGGTGTATTTCAACAAGATCTTATCCCATGTCATATTTCTAAACTAACAACAAAATTTCTTCAAGAAAAAAAAAAACAGTTTTGGGTTGGTATGGCAATGCTCCGGATATTAATCCTATCAAAAATTTGTGAAGAGGCGCGTGAGTAAGATGGACTGTCAACCAAGACAAAAAAAATAATTCAGAATGTCTTAAAAGTTTGGTTTTGTGATGACGACATCAAAATGTATTTTCCAAATTAGTGGAATCCATGCTGAAACATGTACAGGATACCATTAAAGCTAGAAGGGGACATATTTGCTACTAGAATGCTATGAAATGCATGTAAGTTAACTTAATTAATTAAATATCACATATGAAAATTTCTGTGCTTGTCCCAATTGATTTTCATAGTACTTGTGCATACTTAATTATATTGTAATTTGTCAAATAGTTCTGGAGTTATTCGACCAAAAGTGACTTAGGGCATTAAAAGTAAGTACAACAAAAAACTTCAATATGCAATTTATTCAGCGTTTAACTCCATCAGATTTAAAATATATTGTGGTAATAATTATTTTTTTATATTTAATTATAAAAAATATTAATAAACTTATCATGTTTTAAATAATTGAAATGCATTATTTTTAAGCTAACAAGAGATAGAATCCTAGTCAAAGTACGTGATATAAAAATTTAAAAAAACAAATTCATATCAAATAGCGAAATATTTTAAAACAGTATTACAGATACTCATTTATTATTTTTTTACATAAATTTTTATTTAATGTACTAATTTAGAATGCGTTTTATATTTCTTAAAAATATAATTAAAAATTTATTTTATTAACAATGAAAAAAAAAATTCCTTACCGGATACCTGGTAAGGACTTCATAATCTATGCATTCAACTCCCTGTGCATACAGGACCAGCATTGGCTAATCTGTTAAGAAATAGGAAAAACATGACATATTTTTACTTAAAACACATTTAATAATATGTATAAGCCTTTCAATTAAATGTTTATTTCAACTTAGTGTATTAAAATTTTAATAAACTTCTAAAGCTTATACAAGATATTTGTAAAAGGGAAAGAATTCTAATGTGTTTGCATTGAAAATTTTTCTTAAAAATATTAATATAAAATTTATTAATTTTTAATATTTATTTATATATAATAAAATATTAAAACTAACATTTGAATACTACAAGCAAAATGCAGAATATAAGTTACATAAAATCATAAATAAAAAACAAATTAATGCTATTAGTTAATTTTAAAAAATGCTCGTTCTGATTATTTATATTATTATTATTATCATGATATAAATTTTTTTGCCCAAACGCAAAATAGGGGGAAATAGGAATTTGGGGGATTTTTTGTGGTGCCAAACGAGTGATAAGTCACCAAATGTGATAGCCCAGGTGGCTTGTATTGTTTACATTTCACTTCACTTACAGTTGCAACCCGTTACTTGCCGCCAAAGAGTTTTTGACGCCAAATTCCAATGGCCCCTATTCTGCAATTTTACCTTTTTTTTTCTTCTAAAAAATATAGGCGTAAAATTTAATAAACAATTCTTTTCCCTAAACACTTACTTGTATAGCAAGGAAAGTAGACAGAATTATCCAAACTCCCATTCTTCCACACTTTTAGTTTTTCTCCTGAAAATTAAAACGAATTGTTAAATTCAAATATTTCAATTAAATTATCAGAATTAAGTAATCATAATTTTGAAAAATTTTAAAATTCTCATAGCAGAAAACAGGCTTATATTTCAGTTTATTGTCAAGTAATATTTCTATAATATTCCAAATATATTTTCAAAGAAGTAGAATAAGAACAATAGTAGAATTATTTTAAGTAAGCAGAACTTAAATATAACTTAGCATTAATAATTTATATTTAAATTACTATTAAACACATTTCCTTTATATTGGTTTTCAAAAAATATTTTCAGAATAATTACTGTTCTCGTCACGTATTGTATTTATGAATTACTAAAATAATTTAAAAGAAGCACGTACAGGTTATCTTTACGTCTACATATTTGAAATTTAAAAAGAATATCAATAATTGTTGAAAAAATAAGAACAATATTGAATCTGCAATGATTAACTTTAAAAATAAGAATAATATTGACTACGATAGATGAAAACGAAGATATTTATGAAGCTATTTCGATAAAAAAATTAATTTTTAAAATGACTGTAAGCACTTAAGTGTAAAAAACATTACCTTAAAAATTTAAAATATTAGCAAATTAACTATTTAGTATAAATTAAAATTATTCTTTAGATATTATAAAAAGAAAATCTGAAATGTCTAAAGAAAAATTTTCAGGAATATTTCGTGTTTGAAAAAATGTGTTAATCTGAAAGTTTTACAATTATGTATAACTATCAATTTAATCAGTATAATATATACTGATAATGGTATAGATTATACAAACCAATACAATACATTAGTATAACTATATAACTATCGATTTTAAAAGATTTCAAATTTTTTTAATTAACAATGTACTAATAACTCCGTGAGATTGAATAAAAAGAAAAAATACTTAGTTTTAGTAGTATTCCTACTACATAGTTTTTTATTATAAATCAAAAATATATTTCATTTAAAATTCAGATTATAATTTTTCATTTATTTCATTATATAAGTTTCATTCATTTTGGATCATAATTTATCATTCATTTTTCATTTATATCTCATTATTGCGTTACTTTCTTGCATTAATTTTAGGCTAAATTGTTATTATATTTGAAATTTTAAAATCATAAAAATAAGTTATTTTTATAATTGAAAGGAAAGTTAATGTCATTTTTTTTCTTAAAAAATGAGTCGCAATTTTATTTTATTTTAAATCATCAAAAGAATATTGATTTCATTGCTTATAGTTACACAAAAAGATATATGAACGGAAATAAATATGTATAATACATTAACTCAAACTCATATTTTATCACATTATTATAAATATTTTACGTGATACTTTTCACTTTTTTTTATCATTTTCCATAAAATTATTATTTATTGTGTAGAATGAGCCATATCGAAATACTCTTGATAATGATATGAAAAACAACTCAAATTTTAGCAATAAATTTTGATGTGTATAATTATGTTCAACATAATATAATGAATGAAAATTTATTAATCAGTTTATCATCATGCAACTAATCATAAAGAAAACTAGTGTAATGCGAAGTAAAATAGATTTATATTAATGTAAATTTAAATAAAATATAAAACATGCCTTGGAAATAAATCTTTGCGTCCAATTTCAATTATAATAAAACTATAATGCATTTTAAGAATAATACAGTAGTATATAATCATCACGATAGAAAAATATAAATCTCAAGATATTTGTTAAAGCTAAGTCTCTTTGACATACACATCAATATCGAAATAAAAAGAGATATTAGTAATAGTATAGTAGTTCTTGATTATGCAGTACTTCGTTATATAGCGAATTGGGATATTTCTCACTGCTTAATTAAAAATTCACATAAAAAGGACTTTAAATTTTTTTTAATGTTAACGTAAGCTGAAATTAATCTACATCAAATGAGAATAACTTTCATTTTTGTAATTTTGTTACCCATTAAGAATCAAATCCTTTTCTAATTGAAAAAATTAATTTTAGTACTAATTAAGTAAGTCCATTTAAGTGAATAAAAGTGAAAATGGTAAAAAAATCTTTTTTGTCATAAAATGCAGCTAAAACATAATGTTAATCCAAAACGATTACTTTTATTATACACGATATCTTTTAAAATTACGTTATGTAAGGACACTTTATATTTCCTATATAGAATTACAGTTTGGTATAATAAAAACAAAACTTCATAAAATTGTTTGATCAGTATTGGCACCTATGAAAATAACTGAAATTATCTAAAAAGAGACTATTCACTATTAAAATATTATCACGTGAAACCAAAGAAATTTTTATCTTTTATTCAGAGAAGCTTCCGCTATACCAGGGGTGGCCAACCACATGCGGCCAGCCTTGAATATTTTTCTGGCCCTTTTATCACAATTTTACAAAATATATTTATTTTATAATAGCCAAAGTATTGAAAACCCATTTATTATTGTGCATCCATATATACAAAAATTAACGATCGAAAATATGAGAAAAAATTAACTTTGGTTTTAAAATAATATTCTTGCGAATATATGACAGACATTGCCTGTTTTATTTATGAGTTCACAGAATAATTAAATTATATTTTCGAAACTCATGATGCGCGAGCATCTTGGAATATATAATATAACAGGTTGTAATTTGATTATAAAAATGTCTGTAGTTGGTCTAAGTCTAATATGGGGATATATAATTTTATATGCAGTTATGATGCATTTCCAAAATGGCTCGCAAGATCATTTGGATTGGCTATCCGTGCTCTATACCATGCAATAAAAGAGATTTGAAAAAAATGTTTAAATAATTTTGCGTTTAAACTGATTAAAATCCTATATCTTATATTCAAATCGCAATTTATATTATCGACCTACCGCTATTAAATGTTTAACTCTCACTAAAATCTAAATAAATCCATTGGTTATATCTTTATTATTTATTAAGCTTTTAGTTTCCCAACAGGGATATAAATAGGAATTGCTATAATAAAATATAATACCATCCTACAAATAGAATATAAAAAACAACATGAAAGATTCGCACCGCCATAAAATAGTTTTTTACAACTAACGCAAACTTTCTTTCACTTCCTTGAACTTTTAGATTCAAATCCCATTTTAAAATATTGATTTGCCGCTATTAAATGTTTAACGCTCATTATAATCTAAATAAATCCTTTGGTATATCTTTATAATTTATTAAGCTTTTAGTTTCCTAACAGGGATATAAAAGAGGAATTCCTATAATAAAATACAATACCAATACACAAAAAGAATATAAAGAACCAACACGATCAAAAAATAGTTTTTATAACTGACGCGAACTTGCCTTCTGTACAGATAAAAACATCCCGTTTCCTGTACATATTAAGTACGTTTTATAATTTATTAAGCTTTCAGTTTCCTAACAGGGATATAAATATTAATTACTATAATAAAATACAATACCAACCTACAAACAGAATATAAAAAAACAACACGAAAGATTCGCACCACCATCAAATAGTTTTAACGCGAACTTGCCTTCTGTACGGATGAAAACATCACGTTTCCTGTGCATATTACGTAGGTTTTTATAATTTATTAAGCTTTTTAGTTTCCTAACAGGGATATAAAGAGGAATTTCTATAATAAAACACAATAACAACCTACAAACAGAATATAAAAAAAAAGCCCACACAAAGATTCGTACCGAAATCAAATAGCTTTCACAACTAACGCGAACTTGCCTTCTGACTTCTCTTAGATTCAAAACCCATTTTAAGATATCGACTTAACGCTGTTAAATGTTTAACTCACATTAAAATCCAAATAAATCCATCTTAATAAATTATATCTTTGTAATTTATTAAGCTTTTAGTATCTTAACCGGGATATAAAGAGGAATTACTATAATAAAATACAATACCAACCTACAAACAGAATATAAAAAAGCACCACACGAATCAAATAGTTTTTACAACTAACGCGAACTTCTTAAACCTTCTGTACAGATGAAAATATCACGTTTCCTGTGCATATTACGTACGTTTTTATAATTTATTATGCTTTTAGTTTCTTAACAGGGATATGAAGAGGAATTGATACAATAAAATACAATACCAACCTAGAAAAGAATAATAAAAAAAAAAAGCCCACACAAGATTCGTACCGAAATTAAATAGCTTTTACAACCAACGCGAACTTGCCTTCTGACTTCTCTTAGATTCAAAATCCACTTTAAAATATCGACTTACAGCTATTAAATGTTTAACTCCCATTAAGATCTAAAATAATCCATTGGTTATATTTTATAGTTTATTAAACTTTTAATTTCCTAACAGGGATATAAAGAGGAATTGCTATAATAAAATACAATACCAACACACAAAAGCATATAAAGAAGCAATACGATCAAATAGTTTTTATAACTGACGCGAACTTGCCTTCTGTACAGATGTAAACATATGTTTCTTGTACATATTACGTACGTTTTTATAATTTATTAAGCTTTTGATTTCCTAACAGGGATATAAAGAGGAATTGCTATAATAAAATACAACACCAATCTAAAAAGAATATAAAAAAGCAACAGGATCAAATAGTTTTTATAACTGACGCGAACTTCTTAAACGTTCGGCACAGATGAAAACATAATGTATTAAGCTTTCAGATTCCTAACAGGGATATAAAGAGGAATTTCTATAATAAAACACAATACCAACCTACAAAAAGAATATAAAAAGTAACACGAAAGATTCGCGCCGCCATCAAATAGTTTTTACTACTAACAGAACTTCTTAAACCTTCTGCACAGATGAAAACATCACGTTTCCCGTACAGAAGTTAGTTGAAGAAGAAGAAAAACTTACTTTCTTTTCTCTTGCGGCACTGTGAGAAGGAGATGGATGAGAAGACCTTGACACTGAAGCAGCAGCTGAGCAGCTGAAGAGCGATGCTGGATCCGCTATTTATAGCCGTGGTCAAGAGTAGGAAGGTCACGGGCAGAGATACCCGCCCAAACAACCCAAATAGGAGAATCTTCTTTTTAGTGTCATGGGTACACAGACTCCTTCCGGGAGCGAACGGGTTTCTTGCCTCTCTCACATGATAAGCATCTGAGATGGCATCTTCTTTTTCTTGCTTCTTCCTTTGATTCCCTTAGAGATTAAAAACTAAGTCGAATTCGTGCCCAGAATGATGGGCTTTTATTCTAGGATAATCCTTCTTTTTTGTTTCTCAAGATGGTTATTCCTATTGAAGCTTGAAAGGATTTGGTTTGATTGTGTTGACAGACGGCATGTTTGGCGAATATGGTTTTTCTTTTTATTGATTTTCGATCCGAATGAATTTAATCTATTTTTTTATGTATATAATTTGAAGAATAAGTTTTTTTTTTACTGCAAATGATGATGTTAAGTTATTTATTTCGTATCATCGTTTCGTATTTTTTTTGTTTTCATAGTTTACAATCTTGGACTGCTTACAGATAATTGATGAGTTAATTAGTGAATTAATCAACATTATTTAATAGAAAATTTTTGCTGAAGTTTCTGTTTTCAAATGCCAAAAACTTGGACTTGAATCAAAGACTTGTTATTCATCACTAGTATGGCATAGTACACGTAGCAAAATGAGCATTATCTAAAGTGAATCATGAAAGGATGGTTAAACTCCATCCTAATTTTGCTACCACAATTTAGAACAAATCATTTCGGAAACGTAATACCCTTTACAATAGGGACCCATAATGTCCTTTACAATAGGAATAATGCCCTTTATAATTGTGTTAATAAACATTATGTTTTGCGAAAATGATTTTTCTTTGTATTGATTTTTGATCAGAATGAATTGAATCTATTCATATATATATATATATATATATATATATATATATATATAAATTTGTAGAATACATTTTTTTCTTTTTTTTACTGCAAATGATAATGTTAGGTAATTTATTTTGAATCATAACCTTTCATAGTTTACAACCTTGAACTGCTTACAGATCATTGTTGAGTTAATTACTGAATTAATCAACATTATATTTAGCACTTTTTTCCTAGCGTTTCAGTTTTCAAATGCCAGAAACTTGGACTTGTCACTAAGAATGACATATATGTAGCAGATACAGCATCATCTAAAGTGAATCATGAAAAGGATTGTTAAACTCCATTGAAATTTTGGCACCACATTTTGGAACAAATTAATTCTGAAAAGCCTTCATCCGGTTCGGAAAAGTAATGCCCTTTACAATAGGGGCCCATAATGTCCTTTATAACACGAATAAGGCCCTTTACAATTGTGTTAATAGACAGCATATCTTGCAAAAATGATTTTTCTTTGTCTTGATTTTGACCCGAATTAATTGAATCTTCTTTTCATGTATATAGTTTGTAGAATATGTTTTTCTTTTCTTTTTTTACTGCAAATGATAAGTTATTTATTTCGTATCATAATCTTTCATAGTTTACTAGCTTGAACTGCTTGCAGATAATTGATGATTTACTGAATTAATCAACATTATTTAATATTTTTTTCTAACGTTTCTGTTTTCAAATGCCAGAAACTTGGACTTGTCACTAGAATGACATATAATCTGTAGCAGAATTATCTAAAGTGAATCATGAAAGGATTGTTAAACTCCATTGAAATTTTGGCACCACATTTTGGAACAAATTAATTCTGAAAAGCCTTCATCCGGTTCGGAAAAGTAATGCCCTTTACATTAGGGGCCCATAATGTCCTTTATAACACGAATAAGGCCCTTTACAATTGTTTTAATAGACAGCATATCTTGCAAAAATGATTTTTCTTTGTCTTGATTTTTGACCCGAATTAATTGAATCTTCTTTTTCATGTATATAGTTTGTAGAATATGTTTTTCTTTTCTTTTTTTTTTACTGCAAATGATAAGTTATTTATTTCGTATCATAATCTTTTTTTTTTTTTTTCATAGTTTACTAATCTTGAACCGTTTGCAGATAATTGATGATTTAATTACTGAATTAATCAACATTATTTAATATTTTTTAATGTTTCTGTTTTCAAATGCTAGAAACTTGGACTTCATCAAAGAATGGCATTCATATTGAATCTATCAGCAGATATGAGCATTATCTAAAGTGAATCATGAAAGAATGGTTAAACTCCATCTAAATTTTGCCTCCACAGTTTGGAACAAATTAATTCGGAAAGGCCTTCATCCGGTTCGGGAAAAAGTAATGCCCTTTACCATAGGGGCCCATAATGCCTTTACGAATAAGGCCCTTGTGTTAATAGATAACATGTTTTGCAAAAATGATTTTTCTTTTATTGATTTTTGATGCCGAATGAATTGAATCTTCTTTTTATATATAAATAGTTTATAGAATATGTTTTTCATATATATAATTTTTAGAAATATATTGTTGTTTTTTACTGTAAATGATAAGTTATTATTTATTTCGTATGATAACCTTTCATAGTTTACTGACTTGAACTGCTTACACATAATTGATGTGTTTATCATTCTGAATTAATCAACATTATTTAATTTTTTTTTTCCTAACTTTTCTGTTTTCAAATTCTTGAAACTTGGACTTGAGTCCGTCATCATTGGCATGGCATATCTATCAGCAGATATAGCATTATCTAAGATAAACCATGAAAGAATGGTTAAACTCCATCCAAATTTTGCCACCACAATTTGGAACAAATTAATTCGAAAAGGCTTCATCCGGTTCGAAAACGTAATGCCCTTTTACAATGAGCCATTTTGTGCAATTTTCTAATATTTAAAGCAACTTATTAATTGCAGCTAATTTTACGGCATTTAGAATAATTAATAATTAGGCCTTTTTCTTCTGGTTTGCGTGATGGCCAATTAGCTAATGCTCTTGCCTTTGTACCACAGGCATCATATTCGATTTTTGGCGGTGACATGGATGTTTGTGAATGGTTCGGAATCCACGTTAAACTGTAGATCCTGGTCTAATTATCCCACAGTGTGCACAAAATGACAGTAGAGCGACAAATCAAACCAAACCTAGAAGTTTGATGACTCGTGTAGATTGAAAATTAGAATTTTGGAGAATCCGGAGGCTGAGGGACTATCAGATAAAATAATGTATTTGTGTGCTTACAGTGCAAATGTAGATATAGATAAAAATTAGGCTGAAGATTTCATCAATAAAAATGTTATTGTAATTAGAAATCGTTCCAGATGAAAGATTCTTGTGAGAAAAAAATTAATACAGGACATTGAGTGTTTGATAAGAGTTTTTGCATCAATCACTAAAATAAGTTTTGTTTTTCAATTTTCTTCTTTATATTGTTCAAAATGGTTCTTGATTGATGTGGTAGTTGTTTGTTTTGGAAGAGTAAATCTAAATAAAAAGAAATTTTAGCATTTTTTAAATTCAAATCAGGGATTGGTCCTGGTCTAATTAGCCTAAAATGTACAAAAAATGACCGTAGAGCGACAAAGCAAAAGCCAAACCAATCTGGATGCTTATGTTAGAATGAATTTTATGAATTGGTCACATGTTTGCTGTTTTCGTAACCAAAATTATGTGAACTTCCATAATTTTAAATTTTATTATGTTATTTTCCATTTGTAATTCTTTGTATGAATTAATTGCTTAGACAAAAATAATTTCTATAATATCATTAAAAAATATCCATAAAAATATATGCATACTTTAAAAATAAATTATTTGCTGGGATAAACACAGAATATACATACTTTTTCAATCAGACTAAATAACTTTTTACATTTAAATATGCTAAATGAATTATTATTCTTTTCTTTTAATTCAATAGATAACGATGTTCAATGCGTATTTGTTTTGCATGTATGTATGTGTATGTGTTTTAGAAAAATATTTTTTTAAACTGTGCATGTTATTAATATTTAACATGAGATAATTTATTTAAAATAAACACCCATATAAGTGTGTGTAAGTAAATGTAGTAATTCAGTAATGGCATTTAATGATTAAAAGTTTTATTTTAATGATTTATAAATGTATCCTTTGCTTCTTGTACATTATAATAAACGTATAGAATTATTGCAAGAGAGTATATTATATTAAAAAGGAGGAAAAAAATAAATAATGCAAAAATCATAGGCAGTTTTAATAAAGAATACTTTTTAAACAGAATACACCTTAGGGCTAGTTTTTAACAATCTTCTAAAGAGGAATGGTACATGTAGACATGTACAAAAATTCCCCATACAAATATAGGGTCGAAAGACTAAACTGCAAGAATGCAAAGGAAAGGAATCACAATAGGTAGTCTCAAAGACTTTAAAAGCAAAAAGAGTCACAGTAGTGTATTAAGAGAACACTGAAAATGAAAGGAAACCTTGCAAGGAAGTGTATATGCCTTTATTGATTAGTTGCATGTACGTTAAAAACAGTAATAGCATCAACAGTCATAAAAGTGAACTACTGGTGTATGTCGTTTCTCAAATGATTGCAAGAGCTGGCTTTTTTAAAGAAGTCATTGCGTAGATTCGGTTGCCCCTGGAACTAGGCATCCCCATTAATCATATGCATATTTGCTAGTTAGGCATTCGTATGTTCAGCCATCTTGATAGCGCTGCGTCAGTGTATAAAGTAAGGAATTTCTGCGAAAACTTTTGGAACTTTTGCACCCGTACAATGCCATTTATAAGGTTTGGTTTTGTCGCTCTACGGTCATTTCATACAAACTTCGGGCTAATTAGACAGGGACCTACAGTTTAACATGGGTTCCGAAATACTAACAAACAACCGTACCACTGCCAGGATTCGAACGTGAAGCCTGGGTACCAAGGACAGAGCTCTAGCTAATTGCCCATCAGGTCGCACGCCATCTACAAGCATTTGTGATCCAGCATTTTTTAAGAAATTCCCTAATCATCTACGTGCACCTTACACCTTTTAGAAGTTTGATGCTCAAACACCCTGTTTACATTTTAAATAAATGGTTATAATGTAATAAATATCAAGTATAAAAAGAGATATTGATTGCCACAGAAATTTAATGCATTGAATACAATACTGAATGAAGGCATTGCACCAAATTATGTCATATTATGCAATTATACCTCTGATAAAAAGAACGAGTTCAGGCAAAAAGCAAGTAACAGCAAATGCTAATGAGTAAAACATGTTTTACCCTTTAAGTGATTCAGGTTAAGTGTGTGGAGTTCTTTCAAAATATTGAAGCCAAAAGCGTGATTTCAGACTTAATATCAGCTAGCTGATTGAAAATCTGAAACATTGCATTGTAAACAGACATTTTGGAAACTAGAATCCGATATTTTTGATATCGCATACGAGATGAGTTCGTACTTCAATCAATATCATGTTGCTTGTTCTATGTTCTACAATATGATCAATCTTACAAATCTAAATTTTAGAAATGAATTGTTGATTATAAGGATAAAATAAATAAATAAATGTCTTCAGTCTTCAAGCACAAAAAAAACTAAATTATAAAATTACCATTAAGGCAAATATTCTGCATTTATACTTTTTGTACCTTTTTCTGCAAATATTTAGCTTAGAAGATGTAGTTGGAAAAGTAATATGCTTTTATTATTCTAAATGATATTTAATTTGTAGATTGGAATTCTCTAGAAATAATACGATCACAGTTTTCTAGATGACTAGTTATATCTGGGAAATATTATCAATAGAATTTGTTTTTATAGAGCTTTAAAGAGACTATAGTTGAAAGACTTTCATGCAGACAGTATGTCCCCTTTAAATGTAAAAAAAAATCCGAAAGTTTTAGTCTAAAAATTTTTTGAAATATTTGTATTAAGTAATTTTGAAGTTTTGCTATTAAATATTAAACCATATACATGTGTGTGTGTGTGTATATATATATATATATATATATATATATATACAAATCTGATATATATACACACGTTTCACATTAAGTACTTTAGAAGGACTTATTGACAGACGTTCCCCATAAAAATATTTAAGAAATGATATTTATTTATAAATTAAAATAAAATTTGCTTTAATAAATTATTTCAGGTTAGCAATTCTTATGGTTTCATGAAAAGATTATAATAAAATTACAGAGAATAGGTATGCATGAAAATTTAAAGGAATAGTTGTGTGGCTTTTAAATCCCAATAAGGAATAAAAAATAAAACTATCTGTAGTATGGAAAGAATTTCGTAAAATTCATTACAAAATTGAGATAATATCTATAATTTTCTTATACCAAACTTTAAGTGGGATTCAGTTTTTTTCATATCACTCAAACACTAAAATAGTAAAAAGAAAATCTCCTTTTCAACAATAAAAACAATTACAGGCATTGCCATTTTTTATAAATTTTAAAGTCAGAAATTTCTTGTAATCACTGGCAAGATCTTTCCACCAATCCTTGTATGGCCCCCTGAAAGAAGTGACAAGTAGCTGCCATATCTTCAATAGCGAGATACGAGGTTGCCCAAGGTAGTAAGGCATCTCTCTCAGTCCATCGTTCAAGTTTAATTGCGCAAATCAAGTCGCTGTTGGGAATATAAATACTGGTGTTTTTATTTTTGTAACAGTAAACTGCGGAAGTTAGTAGATGCATTATAGATAAAGTTTGTTTTTCTTACATACCTACTACAAAAATGTGAACTTGGGAAATTCGGTGAAATGATAATTGTTACAAAATTTTTACTTTTGGTAAATGTTGGTGTATAAAAATTTGAACTTGGAAAATTCGGTGAAATGATATTTGTTACAAAAATTTTTACTTTTGGTAAATGCTGGTGTGTAAAAAATTTGAATTTGGGTAATTCAGTAAATGATATTTGTTACAAATTTTTTACTTTTGGTAAATGTATGGTAAATTTTGTAATTATAATTGTTAACACAAATGTCGAACTAGAGCTTTAAATTTTTGCTTAGATTCGAATGAAATGATAATTTCCCAAAATAATAATAATAATAAAAAGTTAATTTTTAAAATTAAACATTTTTTCACAAATAACAAAATACAAAGTTATTTGTTTACTGATATTCTTATTTGAATTTTTTAATTTCGTTTAATTAAATTAATTAAAAACAATTCTTGATAAAAAATTTTATTAGGTGTTTTTTTTTTTTTCGAAATATTTGTCTTATGCATGAATTTTTTCAGGGACTTGCGTTGCCAGATATGAATTTAAATTCAATATGATAATGGATTGTTGGAATATTTGACTTTTCTAAAGTAAATGAAATTTGGCTTACAAGGCTAAACTTTAAATAATATTTGGTTCATATGGCATTTCTCTTATACTTTATTGTTATAAAAAATGATATTTCACAAATGTAAACAGCGACTTTAAAATTACAAACAATATTTTTGCTTGTTTTTAAAGCATTTAAAAAATTGCAACGTTTAACAGAACATTTTGGTGCTTATAATAGAAAAATGAAATTAATTTTTATAAAAAATAACGTAAATAAATATAAGAGTTACAAAATTATTTATTCAAAAATTATCATTATACACAACCGACTCTTGAAAAGCAATAAACAAATAAAAAACGGCAATGAATAATCATATTGCAAATTTCTTTAATAAACTGGAAGAAATTGCTAACTTGGCACAATTCACTATTTTTAGAATTATAATTTACCCATCTAAAGCATAATTTAATTTATTTAAAACAAAGAATTCTCACTAATCCCATCAGAATTTCAAATTTTCACTTGCAAATTTCAATTAATGGGAATTTCATGTTTCCGCTGAACAGTTATTAACCTTCCATGGAAAACAAGTGTTTATCGCACGGAAAAAAAATGATGAAGGAAAGCAAGGTTTTACATTTGGAATCAAAATGAAGACAATTCTTAAATGAGAAATATTTCAAATTATATAAGGTTCAGAATTTAATATTTTCGTTAGCTAATTTCAGGATAATAAAAATCTCATATAAGAAAATTTATGAGGAACAGTCTCATAAATTTCAGATATGAAAACTGCTTCTGATTTTTTCCTTTCATAAATAAAGTATAATTTCGAATATTTTTATATCAATAATATTCTACAATTTTTTTTTTTTTTTTTTTGAAGAAGCTAATAATTATCGTAAACCTCACATTTGGAAACTTCTTATATTAAGTTGTTCTTTCAGGAATTCTTATAATTATACCACAAGCTGCTCTTTTACGCTTATTTACCATAATTTCAAATCACATCAGAATTTCATATTTTCAATTACGAAATTCAATTTATGAAATTCCATATATTAGGAACAATTATTGGCCTTCCATAGAAAAACAATGTTTTCCGACGAGTTAAAAAAACCAAGGAAAATTAAGAAGGTTCCAATTGCAAGATTTTTTTAAACCAAGGGGAAAACTGATGAAGTAAAGCAAAGGTTTTACATTTGGATTCAAAAGGACATTCTTAAGACATCTTAAGACATTTGGAATCATTTGGACATTCTTTGGAATTCTTTGGACATTAAGACATTTGGAATCAAAAAGGACATTCTACTGAAGGCAATTCTTAAATGAGAGTATTTCAAATTATATAAGGCTCAGAATTCAATATTTTCATTTGCTATTTTCAATATGACAAAAAAAAAAAATCTCATATGTGAAATTTATGAGAAATGGTCTCATAAATTTAAGATATGGAACAGTTATAATCTAATTTCGAATACTTTTAAATCAATGATATTCTAAATTATTTTTTATTGAAAAAGCTAATAATTATCGTAAACCTCACTTCTGTAACCAGCCTACAATAAGCTGTCTTGTCAGGAATGCTTGCAATTATACCACAATCTGCTCTTCTACGCTTATTTGCCACGATTTGAAATTCAGCTACCCGATAGCATCGTCGCGGCCCCATGCCAGGACAATGAACCGAGGAACTTTCGCCGGAACCTGAACTCTCTTGAATAAAATTGTAATAACCTTGGACAGGGAACATAATGGGGAGTGAATATAACCATGATGACACGTTCATTCCGAAAGGAAAACAAATGCGATTGTTGTTTCCATAAGTCTCTCCAGGCTCATTTGCATTTAACGGAAGGATGGCAGCCATTCGGTTGTTCCATTAGATGTGCTTGAATGACAAATCGGATGGCGGTACGTGCCGGAATCTCATTTGGGACGCAGTTTATTCATTCCAACAACGTTCTGCCGAGTCTCTCGAATTAATGAACACAATTACGACTGCTTTTCGCTCTTCTTCGTAGATTTTTCTGAAACAATCTTGTTGTCTCTCTCTCTGGTTCTTATGTAAATCATTTTTCAATTAATGTCGAGGTAAATGTACTCCAATTTGCTGCACCACTGTAGCAGACTTTTCTAATTGTGTTTTCTGGTTTTGGTCAGTAATGAAAGTAAGACGTGTTTTTAACATTTTTTTCTTCTTACTGAAGTGCTTATCAGATTTTGATTTTGAATATAGTTAGTGCACGAAGAATTGTTAACCTCGGTATGTGGTCATATTTTTAGTGGTTAAATATTTATTTTCGTTATATATACATTACAAAAAGTATCTTGCATGTTGCAAATTATATCAGTAAAATCATATTTTTAAAAAAATAGCTAGCATGAGAGAAATGTTATTACAAAAAGTAATCAATACAATTTTTTTCTGTAAATTATTTTTCTGCTAATAGTAACTTTCAAAATTAATTTCTTTTCTCTATAGTTTCAAACATATTTAAAAGTTATATTTAATTATAAAAATTTTGCTTAGTTATTATATGCAAATAAACAAAAGCATTTGTGTACTATTAATGTTATTGCTGTCGTATCCCCTGAAGTGTACAAAGAAATTCAAAATATCGTTGTTCTCCAGCACAATATTGGTTATGTTGATGGCCAGCTCGGAGTATAAATCCTCCTCCGAGGGATATTCTAGACAATGAATGGCGGCTGCAACAGCTGGGCAATCAAAGACATGATGAGTAGCTCGTCATCAAGGTAGTTGAAACACTTTTAATATTTTTTAACTATATTTTCACTCTTTATCAGCAGAAATTTTCATATTTCTGTGGTGCTTCCTCCTTAATCTTGTGATAGTAGTAAGCTGTTTTTCTGTCAACATTAAGTCCTGTAATTTGGTATTTAGTTTTAATAATAGAAAGAATTATAAGTTTAGATTTTGCCAAGGCATTTGAGTCTGCAAGGAAAGTAGGAATGGCAGTCTGATCCATACTATCCTATGCATTCTTCGCCAAAAATCTGCAATTTCAGTAAATTCCAAATCCACATGAGCAGGGATCCATTGCAAGATACACATTCTGTGCTGCTATTAATAGCTTTTTGTAATAATAAAAGATGAGATATAACTTTAAAAATATTTATCAATAAACTTACGCTTTCAATATACATTTGAATTTAAAGCAACTGCGGCTTTTTTTTTTTTTTTTTTTCCTTTCTAAATGTCAAAAATAATGTTAACAATCCAAAATTGTTTATCCTTAATTAAATTATAAACATGCCCGTGGATTTGCTGGTTAATGAGTATTAAAAAACATGGCCTATTGCTTGATTGATAAAGTAAATAAATAAAAAAATATATCCATTTTATTGTGAACTTAAACAATATTACATTATTTTCTAAATAATCGTTGTTGAATTCATTTTTTCAATTGAATAACTGAAAAAGTCTTTCTTATAAAAAAAAATCAATTCTTTGTGCAATAACCATGTTCAAAATTTAAATATGATAAGAACTTCAGGAAGAAAAAAAAAAAATATTAACATAAAATTTGATTACAAAAGATATTAAACAATATTGCATTATACAACAGTATTGCAATACATTATATAACAAGATTGCAATACATTATATAACAATATTTTTGTACATTATATAACAATATTATATTATATTAATTAATATTACAATAAAGAGATTAAACAATATTACACTCTTTTCTAAATAATCGTTGTTGAATTCATTTCCTCTAATTGAATGAATCAAAAAATTCTTTCTTATAAAAAAAACAATTATTTGTGCAATAGCCCTATTCAAAATCTGATAAGCAGAGAAAACATTGAAAATGAGAAAAAAAAAAAGAAAACAACAAAAAGAAGAAAAAATATTAACATAAAATTTGATATCAAAAGAAGAGCCAGGGGTACAACAACACATAATGACAGCTTATTGAAATTCAAATATGATTTGCTATCATGAGGAAAAAAAAAAAACTTTTGAAATTATTTAAACTACTTATAAATTGGAAAATTGCAGGCAATATAAAAATATAATGCTTATGAACTTTAGTGTAACAATAACAAAATCTATCTTTATTCGTGACTGAACAAAATAATCCATATAAATTTCCTATTAAATAAAGAGTTTTTAAAATTTCTTAGCACGATACCATTAGCAATACTTATGGAACCATACGCTTTTTTAAAACCTGCTTTATCTATACAGTCCGAGGTGAAGCGTTTAATCACCTTTGGATTGGTATGATAACTGGTATTAACTTCTCTCTGAACCAGGAAATAAATTCAAAGCCTTAAGGTGAAAGGCAAAAATTGTAAAGAAAAAAAAAAATAGCGATATTAGAAAATATATTTAATAGTTATTTACCATCTTTATTTGTTGTTTTTTATTGTAAATGTCATCTAGTCTTGTTCAGAGATATGTACCACTGTGTCCAAAAAGTAAGATCAATTTTCAATTTAAAATTCTCGGGCCTTACGGAATTTCAATTTTTCTTTTCTTTTTTAGGTTACTGGCACTGTCCTTGGCATCTGTGTGAAATTTGACATCAAAATATTCATTAGTGTTTAAGTTACGCTTGGCTTTGTCAGACGCTAAAACTGATTTCGGCGATTATTGAAATGTATGAATTAATTGAGCAACGAACTACGTTAAATTTTGTTTGCGGAAACGTATAGAATGTTGCAGAAGGTATTCGGTGAGCATTGCTATATCGGAAAGAAATGTTTACAAGGGGTATAAACAGTTCAAAAGACGGCAGAGAACGAGTTTGAAGACGAAGAGCTCTCTGGTCGACCCTCAACCTCAACCGACGAGAAGCTCACGTCAAAAAATTAAATATTTGGTGCTTGAAAACCGACGATTTACAATTGGAATTACCTGATGATGTTGGAATTTCAAAAGGATCGGTCAATTCCATTTTGACGCGTCAAATCTCAATTGGTACCGAAAAAACACTGAATTGATTCTTCGGGACCTTTTCGACAAAAAATGAAACCCATATCGTTCCACAACTGCCGTATTCACACTGTGCGACTTCTGGATATTCCCTAAACTCAGAAGACCACTCGGGGACACCGTTTTAAAGTCAATTGAAGAGATTCAACATAAATCGTCACGCTCTTTGAAGCCATCCTGCCGATGACTTTTTAGCTTGCATTGCGGATTGGAAAAAAAGTTGGCATAAGTGCATTGTGCCCGGAGGATTACTTTGAACGCGATGAAATAAATTTGGAAGAATAAATAAGAGTTTTTGAAAAAATAATTGGCTTTACTTTTTGGGCACAGTAGTATATTTAATGCGCTGGTCTGCTATTAAAAACACTTACATATCTATGGAGCATGATTATTTCTGAAAATAATGTCAAAAAAATTGCTTGAGAATTTGAATTATCAGAAAATATAGTCTTCCACTTCATTTGCTTGTGGGTGGAATCTATTTTATTTCTTAAAGTTTTGTTTCGGCTGGAAGCCGCGACTTTTTTTCGGTCTTAGCCTTCAGACCAGTTTTTTTGTAATTTCCTTCTTACTTTTCATGTACTCATTGAAAGTGCAGTTTTTTTTATTCCAACTCAATTGAAAGCGAAGTGTTTTCTAGATTTCACAAATAAAAATCGTTGCTCATATTTAAAATTACCCTTTTCATCCTAGTCCTATTTCTATTTATATGCAAATTTCCTTTCTAAATAACGTTCCAGTGTATATTGCATAACATAAACATTTTATCCTTTTTAATTTTACTCTTTAACATTTGCTGTCTACCATAAAAAATTAAAATACAACTTTAATTAACTACTAAGGTTCTCGAAAATGTGAAACTTTTCTTACAAAAAGTTCTGATATCTTAAATTATGTCCTATTTAACAGACCATGATAATGAAGTTATAAAATTACTGTTCAAAATGAAGTTTGTACTGTTAAGTGAACTGGAAAAATAAAAATATATTTTTCTGTTAAATTTCTAAAATTAAATTACAAAATATAAAAAATTAATGTTAGGCTCACACTTTTGGTCAAAGTTGTTCAATAATATTAACTAATATTTTAATAATATTATTATAATATTTAATAATATTTACTGATAATTTAATAATATTTAATAATATTCTCTAATATTATATAAATAATTTTGTAAAAATTAAATTGTAAAAATATCAAAATTAGTTAAAAAAATCAGTATTAGGCCCCCACTTTTTGATCAAAGCTGTTTAATAATATTCACTGATATTATATAATATAAATAATTTTGTAAAATTAAATTGTAAAAATATCAAAATTAGTTAAAAATCAGTATTAGGCCCCCACTTTTGGTCAAAGCTGTTTAATAATATTCACTAATATTATATAATATAAATAATTTTGTAAAATTAAATTGTAAAAATATCAAAATTAGTTAAAAAATCAGTATTAGGCCCCCACTTTTGGTCAAAAACTGTTTAATAATATTCACTGATATTATATAATATAAATAATTTTGTAAAATTAAATTGTAAAAATATCAAAATTAGTTAAAAAACAGTATTAGGCCCCACTTTTTGGTCAAAGCTGTTTAATAATATTCACTGATATTATATAATATAAATAATTTTGTAAAATTAAATTGTAAAAATATCAAAAATTAGTTAAAAAATCAGTATTAGGCCCCACTTTTGGTCAAAGCTGTATAATAATATTCACTGATATTATATGATATTTAATATATAAAAATTACTATTCAAAATGAAGTTTGTACTGTTAAATAAAGTGGAAAAAATATAAACATATTTTCTGTTAAATTTCGTAAAATTAAATTGTAAAAATATCAAAATTAGTTTCAAAATAAGTATTAGCTCACACTTTTAACCAAAGATGTTAAGTAATATTCACTAATATTTTAATAATATTAATATAATATTATATAAAATTTAATATTTTTTTTTTCCAATACAGCTTGCCTTAAGGCAAGCGCTGCACAGACGTTACTCGCTTTTGCATTACCCAGGGGTCCGTATAACTTGAAGATACGGACGCGGGTAAATAATGCCCCTGCAACGCTCTACGATCCTATTAGGACCGGGACCCACGGTTTAAAGTGGATTCCGAACCACTACAAACATCCATGGCACTGCCGAGACTCAAAAACCTCGAAACCTGTGGTACCGAGGGCCAGAGCTGGCCACTCGGCCATTCAGGCCCTAAATTTAATATATTAAAATTACTATTCAAAATGAAGTGTGTACTGTTAAATAAACTGGAAAAATATAAACATATTTTCTGTTAAATTTCGTAAAATTAAATTGTAAAAATATCAAAATTAGTTTTAAAATCGACTGCAGAATAGGTTCAGGTCTATTTTCTCAGCAAACTATTGTAAACATTTTATTATTAGTAGTATTTTTTTTTCAGAATTTCTTTAAAATAAATGTATTAGACTCAAATTTTTAACCAAAGCTGTATAATAACATTCACTAATATTTTCTCCCTTACCAAAACAAAATACATTAAATTATTTATTTAAGTTGGTAACGCCGGGTCATATACTCACTCAGGTTTAAAAATAAAACAGCATTTATTACTCAACTTTTTATACCGGCTGACCATTACAAGTCGAACGCAGTATTTTATCAGGCATTGAATTCAAAATGAAAGAGTAATAGTATACAAATGATTCAAGTTAAGCAGGTTTTCTTAAGAAGGTGTAGAAACAGATTGAAAGGTAATCATTGCCTTGTGTTTTCACTTCTGAGCTTGTCTAGGGCTGAGTCCAGTTCTTCAACCGGAAAGGTCAAATCCGAGCTCCAGGCTTCTATTCGTAAATAAACATTTTCACCGATGAATTTGCATTTCAATTACTTGTAGGAGCAATAACCTTAATACATAAAAGGAAATCCTTTTTATTTGGCATTATATTTCCATCTGACTAGACAAATTTTTTTTATCATCTGACAATTATTTACTATTTTCCAAGTCTGTTTTTAAATTATCTGTCTTGATATTTAATGATGGAACATTTATTTATGCTGAATTTAATAATAGTGTTTATTTAACCATCAATAACAATAATAATAATAATTATAAAATGGATTTCTATTAGATTTTCAAATGCTATATAGAAATATTCAGGTATTTAAAAGGAGAATAAAAAAAATCACGTTTTGTAACTTGTAAACCAAACAGGAAGAAATCAGAGGGTCTTTATTTTTTTAATTTTGGCATACGCTTCTTTTTGGTCGTTGTATTTATAAGTCTTGCCAAATTTTTGAAAATCAGACTTGATAGTTGATATAACAATTTTTATTTTTTATTTGGTTTTAATGATGTTTATACTAACCTTACATAAATAATGAAATTTATTTTGTAAAGTGAACTTCTGTTATACTAATATACTGTTAAAACAATATTAATCTTCCAAAAAATTTTACCTTTATTAAAATAAATTTCAGGATTTGTTTGTAGAAACCAAACCAGAAAAATAAAATAAAATAAACTATAATGATAAAGTTAACCTGATGGTAATAAACTTTTTTTGTTCAATTTAAATTTGCCACTGTTTCTCAAACTCGTGAAGATTTTTCAGAAATATCATTGTCTTGTAAAAGTTTTCGCATATATATAATTCTCGTTAGAATTTCAAGAAAAAAAAAATAGAAATAATTAAATATTTTACAGGATTTTAACATAAAAAATATCCTTTTTTTTTTTTAAAAAATATAGTTTATTACACTAAGTTTTTCAATTCTTTTTCTTTACATTAAAGTATACTCTTAGACCTTAATAAATCTCACACAATTTTTCGCATGCAACTTAATTCATTTCAAATTTGGCGCTTTACAATAAATTTCGATGATAATTAAGAAATATTTTTCGAAAACTTCTTGGCACATAAAATAAAATCCGCTTATAATATTCAATTGTATTGTAAATTAATTATAAATTTATACTTGAAAAAGCTTACAATTATTGAAAAAATTTTAGAGATGTTAGTTTAAATTATCAAATGGTTATCTTTGCTATCATAAAACGCTACACAAAGATTCATAAAGATTGTCAAATAAAATTGTCTCGTATTATGAAGCGAATCATCTTTCAAAAAATAAATACGAGTTCGAAATTATCTGTTACTAAACTTATAGAATATTTGAATAATACTATAAAATATATGTACATTCAAAAAAAAAAAAAAAAAAAAATGAAAGAATTATTTGGTCAGCCAGGTATCATGGCCAAGTAACATTGAAAAATTCTTCATTAGTGTAAAGAATAGAAAACTTCAATTTTATTAGTTGGAAACATGAAAAATATATATTTTTGCATTGTTAAATTTGCTGATAAAAACAAATTTAATGTATATTCATATATGGTGGTTTCCTAATGGTTTGAAGAACAACGAAAGAAGACAGACGTCTGTTCGTTAAATATAGCGATGGATGAATTGAGATGTGAGGGTGCAGTTGGTTTCAGTTCGTTGGGTAGAAATTTCGACGAATTTATTGATGTTATCGCAGATCATTATAAGTATATTAACATCTTAAATTCTTAGCAAAAATTTAAAATCATCAGCCGAAAATCTCAGTCTGCAGAGTAAGTTTATCAGTATAAGTATCCTAAGCATATGATTAGAAAGTTCAACTGCAGTTGCTGTGCGATTAGGCTTATGTTTACAATTAAGAAATTGCTTTGCAATTAGTTTAGTTCAGTTTACGTGAAATTTATTTACTTTACAATTAATTAAAAAGTCATCGAAATGCATCATCCTTCATCATATTTGACCGCAGTAGAACATATTTAACAAGAATTTTAAAGCAGAATTGGAAAACATAACATTTCCTCACAGCAGCAGCTACAATCCGTAAATCAAGAAGAATGGAGCAAAATAGTCTTCTAATTTATTAAAAAATTAATTATAATCTATACTGAAATAATTAAAAAGGATTCTTAAAAATTCATGGAAGTCCCACCAATCACAATCTAGTGAACCACAGCTTAGTATATTTCGGCATTATAGTACCTAGAATAGTTATTAAAATTGGGGAAGATAATTTGGAGTTTTTATTGTTGCAAATCTGTGAAATTCAGTAACAGAAAAGGTATTTTCTTTCTCTAGCCAATTCGGCTCGTTTTATGACGAAAGGAATAGAAAAAGAATGGTTATTTTTTCCGAATAAAAGATGCAATTACTGGAATGCTCATGATCATCTTAATGATGGCTATTTCTTGAACTGCGTTGAAATGATCTGTAGAAATCAGTAGTTTTCCTTGACGTGATACACATATTATTCACATGTTTAAGAGTCTTTTTTTTTGTTGTTGCTGTCACTTTCAAGGTGAAGTTATTCAGAATTTTGGATGCGCTTTAGAAATCGCTCTTTCCGGAATCTCGAATGTAAGGCTAATTTACTGAATTCCGTGCTGGAAACAGATTTGCAAATCTTCTGAAATATTTCATTACATTTTGAAATGTAGTTCCTTTTCTGAAGTATAATCCATAAATAAGGAATTGAAGTGGGACTCGCCATGTTGAAATGAATAAAATGAAAAATGCTAATTAGAAACCAGTTTGTTCTACATGTAGCACTAAATTTAGAACTCAAACAATGCTAGAAAGAAAACCGTTTGTTCTATATGGAACAAAATTATTTGAAAAGTAAGAAGTCACAAGTAAATAATAAAGAAAAAAACAGATAGCTTACCAAAATTGGAGAATAATAGTAATATTAATATATTTATGTATGTAAAAGTACTTCACCATCTTTAGAAGGCGAAAAAAATTGGATTAAGTAACTTCACTCTTCCGAAACCTCTTCCAAAACCGAGATACGATTATTATTCTGATGAAACTGTCGATTACCGTCCTATCGATGTAAGCAGAAAGTGATGGCATGCGCTTGAAAGGAGCAAGATCCACCTTCCCACTACTGTAACAAAATGGTTGCCAAACTGTTGTCTCTATTTTCATTTAAGAAATTTAATTTCAGAACGAACAACGAAATCCAACACTGAAACAATTACAGATTTCAATCTTTAATGTTCTAAAGTTGCTGTATCGGGCTTAGACGAAGACTAAAAAGTAATGAAGTATTTGAGTAAAAGAAAGAAAAAATGTAAACTATCAGAGCACTCAAAAATAACTATTTCAAATTAAGAAGTACAAGAAGGCCAAACTTACGATTCGCAATAAGTTCCAGGGTATTTAAAATGAGTCAAAGTATTTCTGCCGACCGGATGATAATCTAAAAATGTCCAAATTTCTGACTTAACGCTATGAACAAATTCAATGCGAAAAACCGACTCGGTTAAAAAAGTGTCTGTAGTCACAGAAAATGATTAGAATATAACATTAAGCCAACCTCTAAACAATTACTAACAAGATCAATGGCTTCAACAAGATGAATAGATGTTCAGATAGAGAAATCAAAAAAGCATAAAATATTGAGAAATATATATATATATATATATAGCGTATATTTCTCTACATACAAATTTTGTAATGAAAATGTCACATTGTGGTGAAAACTAACTTAATGATTGAAAGCAAACATTATTTCTCAGTTCTACATAAGCATTTGTGAATTATTGGGTTAAAAAGAAAGTAATTTCGGTTTTCGCAATTTAAATAAATCCTGAAAAACGAAATTACTTTTTGTCAATCCAATATTAAAATCATGTGATTGCCGTATCTTCCAATATGTTAAACGAAAATAAATATATTATTATAAGACACTTCAGAGCGTCAACTTAATTAAACATCTAATAATATAAAAAAATTATAAATAAAAGCCTTTTTTCCATAGAAATGATCTTTTGTTAAGTGTGCTTAAGTAATTATAAATCACTGATTTGACCTTTTTATTAACTATTTTTCAAATTTTTGGTCAAAAAAATGTTGCAAGTTTTTAACAACCGGAATGTTTTCTAAGGTTTTTATCCAAGAGCTGTCTTCTAAATTGAATTTTTGTTATTCATACATAGTATTCTCTAATATTCAACAATGTGAAGAAGTCAAAATGTACAACATAGTCTTTTATACTTTAATGAATTTTCGAAAGTTAAATTGTTCCAAAATTGGAAATTTTCTTTAAGAATGAAAAACGCTTTTATTCAGCTGTATCCTGTGATAGATAGCCAATCTGCAATTAACAGAATTTATAAAAGCTTTGTTCTCATTTTTTTCAGTTTATGTTTTGTAATTCATTAGTATATTTTGCTATAAATTCGTACAATTTTAACTACTCCTCGTATGACCTAACAGTTCACTAAATCCGAATTCTGCAGCCATACAAATCCATAGCTGAAATGTAATTTTATGCTGGGGATTAGAGCAGTTCTCAAACTTTTTACGTTTTATTTCTACATTATCCCAATCTTATCAAATCTTCTGCATTATCCAATCTTGTATCAAAAGCACAATTTCAAAAATAAATCTGTAAAATAATATTTAGTTATAAAAAAAATGTTCATGTAACTCCATTTCAATTCCATCGAAATAAAAATTGTGGTTTGATTTGTCATTCTACAATTTTTTACTTATTTTGGGTTCATTAGACTACTGGTTAACGTGGATTCGAATCACTAACAAACATCCAAGCCACTGCCAGGATTCGAACCTGAAGGCCAAAGGCCAGAGAGCTAGCCAATTTGTAATCAGGTCACCATCAAAATAAAGAGATACAAAATTCAAAAAACTTGATTCAAAATTCGTAATAAACGCAGTGACGAAACTGAATAACATGAATCTTATACAAACATCAATCGGTAAAAAAGGGAAGACATTTATTATTTCTGATCCTTACCACTTCTAGTGCTTAAAAAATCTGTTCTACCAGGGTATCAAATAGGGTTTGAACTTGGATCCAGTGTAGGACCTCACAATCTTTTTACGGCATACTAGCAAAAATTTCATTTATGGAGCAACCCTTTTTTCTGTTAAAATATTAATTTATCTTTTTCATTCTAAGGATTAAATTAATATTTTTTTTTTACAATACACTATGTAGTAATATTTTTCCGTAACTTTATTAATTTTCCTGGTGACATATTAATTTTTTCTAAATATTCAATTATGATTTTTTTTTTTTTTTCCTTCATATATTAGTGCATTAACACTCTCTATATAATGAAATTTGATGCAAATTTCTTAATCATGTAATTATTTCAAATGATGTATTTCTTAAAAAAATCATTATTTTAATGCAATAGCTTTTATCTGGTGCTTATGAAAAATATTCTAATCAAAATTATGCAAAAATTCGAATTAGTTCTTTTTTTATTAGATATTAAAATTTTATAGCTATTACATAGTTAAAGGTATTGTTATAACATATTATATAATGAATAGAAATAGTAATGTCTTATACTAATTTAATTTTATAGCAGTATCTTATAAAATAAGTTATGAACAATTCGACAATGACATTTATAAAATATGTGTCATAATGTAATTTTTTCATATATAAGTTTTTGAATTCAAATGTTCTGAAATAGAACATGAATTTAAAAAAATTAATAAAAGAATGAATTAATTTTTTGCAAAACTGAAATAGGAAATACGAAGCAAGATCTTAAATTTATGATGGAATTCATTTAAACTGTAGGTCCCGATATAGTTAATCTAAATTGAGCAAAAAATAATCATACAGGAACAAGTAAACTAAATCATCAAATTCATTATTTTTCTTAGCTGGTGTTCTGCCAAAATTCACGAGAAAATTCTAATTCGTTATTTTCAATTCAATAAATTCCATAGAACATTATGTTTTTAAAAAATGTCAATAATCATCTGCTTTTATTAGCTCAGTATGATGTTAATACTTACAATAAATTGCACAATTTTTTTAATAATTTTGATAAAGAAAATGGAATTAATGATGTAAATAATACAAATTTAAATAACCTGATATTGTAAAAGTTATTAAAGTAAGTCGTATTAGATGGCTGCGATACATTTTCAGATATAACGACTTAAATCCAACTAAAAAAGTTACTTTTTCAACAAATGGATGCACCCGAAGACCTCCCACCAGATAGGTTGATTCAATCGAAGGAGATCTAAAAGGTCTGGGAGTTAACAGATGGCGATCTATTGCCCCTGACAGTCAGATGGAAGAAGCTCATGGTTGGTGACTGTCTTGACCTGTAACAGGCTGTAGTGCTGACGAAAAAGAAGACGTAAATAATATAAAAACTACAAGACTGGAAGATATATTTCTCCTTCTTATGATCTTTGTTTGGTGCATTACCAAAAATTGCGATAAAGTTTTAAGTTTTAGAATGCTAGACTTTAGTGAAAAATCATCTACTTTCATTTGTAAAGATGTAGTTAATTACTTGTAAATATTTGATTGGGCTCTTAAAAATAATTATTATTGTCTTTAAGAATATTCTTGAAGTTAAAAAGTTTGTACTTGCGATATCTTTTATTTTTGTTTATTTTACTATTATTATTTTATTCCAATAGAGTTTTTTGCGAAAATTTTCTTAAAGATATTTAATTTTTTAAAAAAAAGTGAAAAATATACAATTTCATAGAAACTGGATAACTATCGGCCATATTAGATAGTAATATTCTATGTAAACATTAGTAGACCCGGGTGGTAAATAGATAATTATCGAAATATCGACTTAAATCTAAAATCGCATATCCAATTTCATTATCCTTACTTTAACGAAATTTAACTTATCGAAGCTCTGTAACATCTATGTAATACAGGCATGTCTTAAAATCCGATATTAAAATTGATTGATGACTCAAACTGACTCTGATTTTCGTTCCGATGTTGAAAGTTTCTAATGATGTTGGAGGAATAAAGCTAGCAAAAGCAAGCATCAATGTTGGCCAACTCTTCCGATGAGGAGCCTTTCAGGGCACATCTTCTTTGTGTGCGTGTGTCACGACCACAAGGAGATCCAGTGATTTTTACTTTCTTTCGTCTTCTTAGTTTCCTTTTATCTTTGAGACTACATCCTTCGCCATTTTTGCAATAGATTGTTTCGATTTATCATCTTCCGACGTTCTCGTATTTTTATTTTCCATTGTTGAGATGACCGATATTATAATAATATTAGTGAACTTTGCGTTTTCATTGAATTTCTTTAATTTCTTATCGTGCATGGATTAAGTTTCTTATTTTCTATCCTTTTAGGTTCCAAAATTATTAGTTCGTTGAGTTTTGATTGCCTTTTTATTTACAATGTCAGTATTCTGACTGAAATGTTTGCCTTGCGTGGCGACCCGTTTCCCAGGAAAGAGAGTCCTGAAGATTGAGTACAGCCTGAGTTGCGGTTCTTGTTTTCATAACACATATCTTTAACCTCCGCTTCTGGTAGACAAGAGGTACATCTAGGTTTCAGGTGTATCAATCAATCCTAGAGTCTGGTGGTTACCAGACTCTAGGATTTGCAGAAGATTTAAGTGATGGACTGTTTTCCGAGTAACTCGTTATGGGTGGAGGATGCTTTAGGGAAATTGCACTGATCTTATAGATTATGGCTAACACCAGTGCAGAAATCTGCCTTTCCTTGGTGGGCTCCATGGTTGGCGGTGAAATCTGGGATTCGAATCTTGTTTTCCATTTTGGAATTCTAAATGTTCGTGGCCTGGCGAAGGCCTAAACTCATCAAACTTAGTAGTTGTGTCTTTATTAAAGACACTGGACACTGCTACTACCAGATTTTTATCCTATCTATTCATGAAAATATTATCTCTTTTTGCTATTGAAAAGGGACTCAAAGGAATCCCGCAGACACCCACATCAGTTAAAGAACTCCTTTTATGATGAACTTGTTGAAACATCAAATACATGAATGAGATGAATAGCACTTTGAAGCTGATGAGAAGAGTTAGGTGGGAATTGCCAAGATGCAAGTAGGCATCCTACTGCATCTCACGAGTATTTAGTCATATTTAAATTCAGCGAATATGGAGTCCACTCCATTCGCTGGATTCCTTCGCCCTCAAGATAGTCATTCATTAGTGCAACACAATAAAGATGCGCATTATCATCCATTAGGAGGAAGTTATTACCAATTGCATTACGAAACAACTTGGCATGAGGATCAAGAACCTGATCTCTTCTTATTTTAGAATTCACAATTGCACTGCTAAAAATGTGTAGGTCAGTGCAGCCATTCAAAATGATACTCGCCGATTACATGACCTTTATATCGATCTTCTCATGGATGTTTGCAGGCTTATTGCGTATGTTCTTCTCCATATTTTAACTCGTCTGGAATTCAGTCTTCAAACAAAATCGAGATTCATCTATAAAGAGAATTCTATTCCAGTGTAGCACTCCAATCTCTATACTTTACAACAGGGCGCATTTCGCTGCCAGAGTTAGTGGAATACCAATCATGGGTTTCCTTGCATAAAACTCTTTTATGTAGCCTGTTATTAGTTACAATAAATCTGGATAATAGAGTCCCTGTTGCTGCATCGAACCCCCTGCAATCTGAACTGACGACAATTACATGTTTCTTTTAGCAATCATTGTTGTGGCATGTTTTCGACCTTCACCTGGTTGTCTGTGTACATTACCAGTGTCTTTAAACCATTTCCAGATTCTTGAAATGACGCCTTTGGCTATTTTTAAGTCTTCACAGACTCCTGTCAGTGTCTGTCCTGCTTCCATTCTCCTTATCGTACTCCCTTTCTCACAATCCATCAAACTGGCATCAGGCTGACATATTCCACCTATTATAAGCAAAAATTTTATCCAACTACTCGCACAATTCTTGCAATTTGACTTCAAATCACCCATGTACATTCACACGTGGTGAAAGAACAGGCTCAAAAATTTGCCTAATTTTCTGTAGAGAAATTAAATCCCATTGGATTAGATGATAGCGTTCATATTGAGTTAACAACCAATTACCTTTCATTGCAGTTTACTTAATAGAAGTAACATAAAGCACCTTTTATGGTTGTTCATTTAATTTTCCTTGCCAGTGTACATTTTATGAACTGCAACAAGCTCTAGAAAATCTCATCTCATGTTACCTAAGCCAGATGGAATTCATCAGACAATGATAAATCATTTAAATTTTAAATCGTTGACTATTCTTTTATTATTTAATAGGATATGGAAAGAGGAAACTTTCCCAGCACAATGGAATTAAAGCAAAAATATACCTATTTGAAAGCCAGGCAAAGACCCACTAGTTACAGTCCCATGGCGATCTTTGTAAGACCATTTAGCGAATTGAACTCCAGATTGATTTATACATTAGAAACAAAAGGACTTCTATCAAAGTATCAAAGCTGATTTCACCACGAACGAGATACATTTCTCAATATTTTACTTTTAAAAGCTGCCATTAAAGAGGTATTTGTGACGAAGAAACATTTTGTTTCAATATTTTTGGATATGAAGAAAACCTATAATAGAATATGGCAATTTGGAATTTCGTGGAAGTCTACCCCTTTCGTTCAAAATTTTTTTAAAGACAAGAACTTTCAATTTTCGCATTTGTAAATTTTTATCCAATGACTTTTTCAAACGGAAAGCGTTTTAAGTGTACTTTTATTCATCATTAAAATCCACATAATTTTAGATCAATTTCCGCTCCATGTAAATGGATATCTATTTGTGGACGTCTTTCAGATTTCTTGCTCTAGTGTCAACATGGCTTTTATTGAACGTCAGCTTCAGACAGCAGTAGGAACAATTATAAAATGGGCAGACAATAATGAGTTTGTTTTTTCTTCGACGAAAAGACCTCGTGTGTTCATTTTTGTAAGCTGAGTGGTCTCCATCCAGATCCAGAAATTTTATTATATGGACGATCAATTCCGGTTGTGGGGATAAAAAGTTTTTAAGAGCTCAAAACGTTTTATTCAAACTACACAGTAAAATCTCAAATGAAAATGCACTCATCATTGAATCTTCTAAAAAAGTTTTATCTAATAGTCTAAAGAATAGATCAAGAATCACTTTTAAAAATTTATAAATCACTAATTTTATCTACACTGGACTATGGTTCTGCGGCCAAAACAGCGCCTGAAAAGTTAAATAAATTCATCATCAAAGCCTGCGTATCTCATTCGGAGCTTCTCTTACCTCACCTGTTCATAGTTTGTATACCATTATTCATGAACAGTCAGAAGTTTTCTCTGAAATATTATTTTTAAATTAAACCAAATCATGGACATGTTACGTTAATAATCCTAATTTTAAAACTATTTATGAAAAGGGATCATCATATGTTCTTGCTTTGGACATGGAATGATGTAATTTTATAAATTTGGATAATCCTGCATTTTTATCTCTTGAACGAAAACAGCCTCCATCGGATGATGATTGAATTAAAACAATTGAAGATTTGGAGATTCCCTCAACCAACTGCTTACTTTCAACTTTTTTATTAAGTTTTCTTTCTATAAAAAACAAAACTATTTCTACAAAGTCCAATGATTACGCAGTATTAGCAATGATTTTTGAACATGCTTTCATAAATTTTGTTGTTTTTACTGCCGCAGTAAATTCTACTTTACTAGCCCTTCAAAAGTAAAGAAACAAGAACAGGCTTGATTATTTACCCTGATTCCAAGAGTTCCATTGAGGCTCTTTTACATGCTACACGACTTAGCCACCCATTGGTTTAAAGTATATCCTCTTTTAGAAGATTAAAATTTTTGAAATAACAGGCAATGAAAACGCGGATGTGACAGCTGAATTTGCAGTTACATTGATTAAGAATTTCGTTCCCTTTACGATATTGATACTTATATTCAAATTTCCTCTCACTTCTATTTGGCAGCGGCTAGCGCTCTGGCCTTTGGTATCACAGACTTCAGGTTCGAATCCTGGCGATGACACGGATGTTTGTAGTGGTTTTGAATCCACTTTAAAACTGTAGGTCCCGGTCTGTTTAGCCCTCGTATGCACAAGATGACAATAGAGCGACAAACCAAACCTATTAGCAAAATACGTGAAGTAAACAAATAAATAAGCTTTTCGCATTAAGCCACCCATTAAAGGTTTTAAGCAAACTGATTTAAATCGACGACTAGGGCAAAACTGATACGACTACGTGTAGGCGATACTTATTTCACACCTACTTTGCATTTATCCATCATATACTATACACCCTTCTCTAGAATTTTGGTACAAGCTTTGGCGAAAAAGTACATCCATGTATGTATTAAAGATTCAATAGAATCCGTCTGAATCTATTCGGTAATGAACATCCCATGTCAATCTTTTTATGTTTCGCATATTTGTTTTGTGCGCCATTTTATCTAGTACCTCTTACTTGAAAATGTTGATTTTATAAATATTCTTTTTGTATTCTATAAAGTGCAACACTTTATTTGGCGCAGCTTGGTCAAAAACACAACCTAATTATCCCTGATGAGGTAGGGATGAAGATTTGATAAGACCGATTTTTGAAGAAATTTTTTTTTTAAAATAAAGAAATTATAGTACGCCTTTGAAACTGGTTATTAATATGCCTAGCGACGATGCAGTAGCGCGTATTTGCTCTACTCTGAGCCAATTTACGAAATTCTGTTTTAAATACCTGCAAAGAAATGTGAAACTTCAATTTGAATTGTATGAAAAAAGATTTCACGGTGAAAGTCGAGGCAATTTTTAAGAATATTTACGCCTTTATAGTTATTCTGAAATTCCAGAGTAAAAAAATGATGCGTCATTGAAGATTGACAAGATTAATTCCATGAAAGCCAGTATTCCTCTTTCATGACCTCCATTATGCTGCCCATATCACCCAAATACATGTGCCGTTAGCACCAAGAAACCCAAGGTGTTCTTGAGACAAATCGATGTGAAGGCTTGACGAACCTCGTCACAATGTCCAACAAAAAAACCAGAACCACGATATAACCAGACACACAAAAATGATGCATCTATAACTGTTCCAAGTCAAACCCCCATACTAAAGCCACCTGGCAAAATATAATTACCTGGATATTATCGATAGAGTTCAAAATCCAAGTATCAAGCTTTTCCAAAATCCTTCCAATGCAATAACCAACACCGAAGATAAAGAAAATTTCTTAACAACCATGACATAGGATATTCTATCACCCCAAAGTCTAATTATCACCATCGCAAGATGCTAAGTTCTTTTAGTAGTCTTCCTTGCAGTGTCAGTAGGTAGCCTTTAACTTCTATACAGAGAAACCTGCTTCCATTCATGTATGGCAGGTCATGCAACCCTTTAAAATCGGCGATCTCAACCAACTCCTCTATCTAAATATTCAGATCGAAAAAAATTCAACTACTTTCACCACAGAAATGGTAATTGCGCATTCTACTCACATTCAGCAACGTTTTGTTCCCTTTGCAAGATAGTTTAAGACTCATGTGGACTCTATATAAACCCTAGGATTAAATGAAAGATGAAAAAAAAAAAAAAAAAAGACTGCAGTTCAATCCGGTATAAACCGCTTTGGTCCAAGCTGCCAATAGAACAATTGTGTTCCTGCCCTGATCTTTGTCAGAAGTGCTTCTTTAATTAAATCAGCATCCACATGAAAAACATGCCACATAATCCCTGGCTGTGAATGACTGTTTTTCTTACAGACGCCATTTTCGAACAACTGATGCACTCAAGTGCTGTCTACACTGTTCATTGTTCTGGTACTCTGCTTATGCTGGAAATTCAGAGTTTAAGTGTGCCTTTTACTCAATGATACTGTACATTGGAAAATAAAAGTAAGCAAATTGTTCAGAAATATAATACTCCTTATTCAAAAGGTAATTTTAAAAATTAAGTATTAAGACCTACACAACATCTGAATTAACTTGGATATAAAATTGAAATTTTCAGAAATGCTTATATATTTTCATATCACTAACAAAAGATTATTTAGTTATGTATTACAGTTTAAAAGAAAGGTTTAGTTCTTTTAATTTTAAAATGTAAAGGAAGTTTTGGATACATTAAATTTGATTAGGTTATAAATTATAGCTATATTATGTAAGATAAAAGATGGCATTCTACTTCGAACCAAATAAACACATCTAATTTAACATTGGATTATGCATAGTTCATTGCAAAATATGTTGGGAAAAATGATTTCTGATATTTATCACAATACAATATTTTAAAAATTCTTATTTTCACACAATAAGAAACATGACAATTCTGTAATTATAATAAATAAATTGGAAATTTTTTTTTAATTTATTTACAAAGCCATATTAATTTTTACAAATATTACAGTAGGTACAAGTAGATATAATAAATACTTATCCATATATAACAAATATAATTCTGTACTTCTCACCATTTATATAAATTGAAAAATTTACAAACAATAAATTATTTTATAATACATTGACTGTTTACAAATATTTACATTTTTATGTACAATTTATGATCTAGTATGATTATATACACTATCAAAAGAAAACATGGGGGTTAATTTATAAGCTGAAGAATAATATTCTTCTTCCAGATCATATAACTCTGCTGCCATATCATCTCTCACTGCTGCAAGTTTATTATCTATGCCATCTTGAACTGCTCGACACACTTTAGTTTTTGATGAAATTGTTTCATTAACAGATGGAAAATCATTCAGAATGAGAAACTGCTTCATGTCCGATATTAACTTTGTTAAAGATTCAGCTGCACGAACCTGAAACAAAATATTCAATGCAGTAAATAGAATATTTGAAATAACTATATCATATAGGCACTTAGAAATAAATTATTCTACTCTCAAAGCAAATTTTTAAGTAATACCATTCATTATATAAATATTCAAAATATTGGTTACAAAAACCAATTAACTAATTTTAAAATCACTTATCTAACTGGAACTTAAATAACTTCTTAATATTATAAACACTGTAAAGGAAACTATAATGCAATTTTACCTAAAAATATAGGTGAAATATTTCTTTATAAAATCAGGAAATTTATGGAATTTCATTTGTACTTATTTCATCTATTTTCTAAGTAAATTATGATAAAGGTAAAGAGAATTTGAAAGAGTTAATATGCTTGCGCTATAGCTCCTGTATTTTTTAATAAAAAGCAATTTTATGAATCCGTGATAATTTCTTCTATCAAAAAGGGAATAAAAAATGCTTAAAAACCAACTTCTAGCTAATTTATTTCAATTAACTTATGCTTGATAATTTAATTGAAATAAACTGAATAAATAAATTCTGCCTTAGATTATAATATTTATTATTACTTAGCAAGAGGGAAAATATCCAATGCAATTTAATCAATATAAAAGAAATTAAAGAATCTTCAAAGGACTGATATAATCTAGTTAATAACAGAAATAGGGACTCGAAACTTGTAAATATCCTTTAATTCAAGATTTGATAACAATCAAAACACAGCAGATCAAATATCACAACCTTCTTTCAATATCATAAAATTTCTAATTATTATTATTATTCAGATGGGAGAAAAAAATCATTTACATTCAAGATTCAACATACTGCTCAGAATGAAATATATTCAGAGGATTGATAGATTTTAACTAATTCATTTATAATCTATCCAATGAAATAACTCAAACTAGCTCACCTGCACCATTTTTGAAATAAAAAAATTACTATCCCATTAACAATTAAAAAAATCAGATAAAAAGCAACAATGTTTCATTTAAACAATTGTTTATAAAAAAGATCTTTTACAATGTTGCAAGTACATTTTATCAGTTAGGGAAAGAAATTGGAAGAGCTTTGATTTAGTGAAGCAATACTTTCAGAATTAAAATATAAGTATTTTCAGAGGACTGACATATTTTAAATAATTCATTTCTATTCATCTAATAAATAGAAACTTAACAAATTTTTATGCTTTTATGAGACAATGAAATTCATTATTAAATTTTATCACATTTAAAAGACAGATAAAGCAAAAATAATTCATAATTAAATATTTCCAGTAAATTTAATATATTAACAGTTTTCTTCCTCAGACCAAACATGTCTTAATTTCACATCAATTGAGAAAAGAAAATCTTATGTGAAGAATATCAAATTTTCAGCACAACCCCTTGTATATATCCTCATCTTTACATCAGAAATGAAAAGAAACAAGGGAACATAAATAAAAAGGAATTCAATAAAATTAAGTTTCATTAAATATCATTTAAAAGTATTCATTTGATCCTATAAAGTATTTTCTTAAACCAAATAAATCTTAGTTTTATTTCATTTTGGTGCAAGATTAGAGACAATACCATTCAGAATTTTAAAATATCGTCACATATTTTCAGAGGATTGACAGATTTTAAATAATTCATCATTTCCAATTCATTTAATAAACTTATTTGTAAGTTTTCTTATGAGACATTGAAATTCATTATCAAACTGACATAAAAAATAAAGCCAGATAAGCAAAAAATATTTAAATAGTTTATTAGAAATACTTTCAGAAAATTTTCGTAAATGTAATACTAAGTGTTTCCTCAGATCAAATAAGTCTTCATTTTTCATCAGTCGGGAAAGAAAAGCATCATCATAGGAACAACATATCTAAAGTTTATCAGCACAATGTTTGAGGAATTAGTTGGTCTTACTCAGACCAACTAATTCCTCATTCTTATATCAGAAGAGGAAAGAAATAAGTTTTAATATCCTTTTTATTTATGACCAAGTTTTATTAAAAGAAGTATTCATTTGATCCTATAAAATAGGAATTATTTCTGAACTAATAAACCTTCATTTTTCATCCTGCACTAAATTGTAATTTTAATGCAGAATTTATCATGACAAAAGCATTCAGAATTATAATATTTCGTCAAATATTTTCAGAGGATTGACAGATTTTAAATAATTCATCATTTCCAATTCAACTAATAAAACCATTTATCACTTTATGAAGCAATGAAATGAATTGTCAAACTATTAATGACAAACAGAAAAGCAAAAAAATTTCATTTAAATAATAGTATTATAAATATTTTCAAAAACTTTATAAAAAATATAATACAAAACATTTCCTCAGACAAAAAACATCTTCATTTATCATCAGTCGGGAAAGAAAGCATCATCATAGGAACAATATTTCAAATATATAATAAAAAGTTTCACTCTTCATAAATTGAGGAAAATTATTTTAATGCAGGATTCATTGTGACAAAGCCATTCAGAATTAAAATATATCGTCAGATATTTCAGAGGATTGACAGATTTTAAATAATTCATCACTTTTATTTCATCTACCAGATGAAACAATTATATACGTGTTCTTATAAAAGCAATGAAATTCATCAACAAATTATTAAATAAAAGCAGATAAAAGCAAAAATATTTCATCTCAAATATTTACACATATTTGACAATGAGTCTTTTTTCAGATCAAACAATTCCTCATTTTTCATCAGTTGGGGAAAGAAAATGTCATCATATAAAACAGAAAAGAAAATATCACATCTTCTACAGATCAAATAATGTAACATCAGTTGAGGAAAAAAAATAGGCCAGAGAATGATACCTGCATTTATTTAAAAGATAATGAATAGAAAATTGCTAAAACTTATTTATACTAAATAAATATATCAAAAAATCAATTTCAAGGCTGACAATTCAATCAAAAGCATCTTGACTTCACAAACAGTTAATAAACAAATGCAGAGTTGCCTTAATTAAATTTCTCTCATGTTTAAACTAACCTTTTTTTTTTTTTCAGTTTGTTTTGATGTAGAGAACAATCTTTAAAAACAGTTGCAGGAACATTCTTAATTTGTGACAAGTTACTTAGTTTTCAACAGAATTTATTTGTGTTTACTTAAAATTAATGAAGATTCTACTGATCAAACATCTCTTAACCAACATATGTATAAATATTTAATAACTATATTTCAATATCATGCAATAATTGTAATTTCTTTTAGGATTACTTTTCAAATAATAAATATTAAATTCAGGACACAAATTAATTGTAAAAGGAAGAAAAAACCATGAATAATCCTGTTTTCCTACAACAGCACATTCTATGTCACTGAGGAACAGAAATGTCTAGTCAAATAACTTAGTAAAGCATTTGATAATTGAACATATATTTTTTTTTATTTATTCAAAATTGTTACAACCTGCCTTGGAAGATCGTCTCAACCTGATTCATTGCTTTGAAGATAACTTTTTTAAAAATTAATTTTGGACAGGATATATAAAATCAGATTGTGAGATTTATTAAAAGTCAGATCTCTTGCTTAAATAAATACTCGGCAACTCTAGAAATGGGTTATTTACAGTGCATCAGTATTTATCTATCGATCATAATAATTCAGAGAGATTCCCAAAAATTTCATCATTTGCACTGAAAAACATGACAAAAGATTTCATCACAAGATATACATTATTTCTTTGGTTCTACAACAGAAAAAAATTTTTTTATTCGTCAGCATAGATAATTTTCAATGCAAATCAAAATAAGTTCTATTTTAATGCAATAAGGAGACATTCTTCATTTGAAATTTTACTTATGATACATTAGTAAGAAACACCATCTTTATTCCAATTCTAAGAAAATCGAAAAGCATTATCGGGGTCCATCTCCTTTACTTATTTAAGAAACATTAAAATTTTATAGTGTATCAGCATTTTATCTATCGCTCATTCAAATTCGGAGAGATTCCCAAAATATTTCATCATTTGCACTTTTAGATATTGAAATTACTAGTGAGAATCAATTCTCCACAAAATTTTCATAAGTTTTTATTTAAACTTGATGGTTAAAAGTAATGAATTGTTTTTAATATCAAGGAATATGATTATTTTTTAATATAAATTTTTTCAGATTAAACAATATCCTCAGACCAAATATGACTTCATTTTTAATCAGTCGGGAAAGAAAAGCGTCATCATTGGAAAAATCTAAAAATATCTGATAAAAAGAAAAAACTCAACAGTTTCACTGATTAATCAGGAAAAGATATCGGTTTAAGGCAGGACTTATGACAAAAGCATTTAGAATTAAAATACATCGTCACATATTTCAGAGGATTGACAGATTTTAAATAATTCGTCATCTAACATATAAAACTATTATTTGTTTTTATAAGGCAAAGAAATTTCATCTAAAATATTTAAATTTTGACAATTAAGTCATTTTCAGATCAAACAATTCCTCATTTTTCATCAGTTGGGGAAAGAAATGTCATCATATAAATCAAAACTCATTAAATTTTTTTTTATATATAATATCATGTAATCAGAGTAAACAATTCCTCATTGCATTAGAATAAAGGATAAGTTACCATAACATGTTAGTCAGTACAATTTTTTTTGACAATATAAATGGCCTTTTCTGAGACTAATTCTACATTTTTTTTTTTTTTTTTTTTTTTGCATCAGGTGGGGAAAAAAATAGGCCCAATAATTGTTCCATGCATTTATTTAAAAAATAATTTTAAACATAAGTTTCAGAGCAATTTTCATTATTTAAACTAAAAATATATATACAAAAAAATTTAAAAATCATCTTGGCTTCACAAAAAGTTAAAATGCAGAGTTGCATCTCTAAAAAAAAAAATGAGATCTCTCATGTTGTAACTAACCTGTTTTTCAGCAATAGTGCTTAATATTTTTATCAGTGCACTCTTTTTATCTTTTTATAAAAAATATACTAAATATTGTACAAATTAAGGTTATTTACTAAAAATATTAGCCATTCTAGAAATGCTAATCAATAGCAGACCTTGCAAATTAAAACTAAAATATCACAAGGATTGTTAAGAATTTCCGTTGACAATATTCACTACATGTTCATTAACATATTCTCTTAGTTTATTAACCACCAATATACAAGTAAATATTTGAAATGTAATTAACATTTAAAGTTTTCTCAGATATATGGGCATTTATTTCACTGTAATGCAAGCTATTTTAATGCAATAAGGAGACATTCTTCATTTGAAATTTTACTTATGATACATTAGTAAGAAACACCATCTTGATTCCAATTCTAAGAAAATCGAAAAGCATTATCGGGTCCATCTCCTTTACTTATTTAAGAAACATTAAAATTTTATAGTGTATCAGCATTTTATCTATCGCTCATTCAAATTCGGAGAGATTCCCAAAATATTTCATCATTTGCACTTTTAGATATTGAAATTACTAGTGAGAATCAATTCCCACAAAATTTTCATAAGTTTTTATTTAAACTTGATGGTTAAAAGTAATGAATTGTTTTTAATATCAAGGAATATGATTATGTTTTTAATATAAATTTTTTTCAGATTAAACAATATCCTCAGACCAAATATGACTTCATTTTTAATCAGTCGGGGAAAGAAAAGCGTCATCATAGGAAAAATCTAAAAATATCTGAGAAAACTCAGCATAGATAAAAAGGATATTTCATTATGACAAAAGCATTTAGAATTAAAATACATACGTCACATATTTCAGAGGATTGACAGATTTTAAATAATTCATCATCTAACATATAAAACTATTATTTGTTTTTATAAGGCAAAGAAATTTCATCTAAAATATTTAAATTTTGACAATTAAGTCATTTTCAGATCAAACAATTCCTCATTTTTCATCAGTTGGGGAAAGAAATGTCATCATATAAATCAAAACTCATTAAATTTTTTTTTTATATATAATATCATGTAATCAGAGTAAACAATTCCTCATTGCATTAGAATAAAGGATAAGTTACCATAACAACATGTTAGTCGGTACAATTTTTTTTGACAATATAGATGGCCTTTTCTGAGACTAATTCTACATTTTTTTTTTTTTTTTTTTTTTCAGGTGGGGAAAAAAAAAATAGGCCCAATAATTGTTCCATGCATTTATTTAAAAATAATTTTAAACATAAGTTTCAGAGCAATTTTCATTATTTAAACTAAAAATATATATACAAAAAAATTTAAAAATCATCTTGGCTTCACAAAAGTTAAAATGCAGAGTTGCATCTCTAAAAGAAAAATGAGATCTCTCATGTTGTAACTAACCTGTTTTTCAGCAATAGTGCTTAATATTTTTATCAGTGCACTCTTTTATCTTTTTATAAAAAATATACTAAATATTGTACAAATTAAGGTTATTTACTAAAAATATTAGCCATTTTAGAAATGCTAATCAATAGCAGACCTTGCAAATTAAAACTAAAATATCACAAGGATTGTTAAGAATTTCCATTGACAATATTCACTACATGTTCATTAACATATTCTCTTAGTTTATTAACCACCAATATACAAGTAAATATTTGAAATGTAATTAACATTTAAAGTTTTCTCAGATATATGGGCATTTATTTCACTGTAATGCAAGCTATTTTAATGCAATAAGGAGACATTCTTCATTTGAAATTTTACTTATGATACATTAGTAAGAAACACCATCTTGATTCCAATTCTAAGAAAATCGAAAAGCATTATCGGGGTCCATCTCCTTTACTTATTTAAGAAACATTAAAATTTTATAGTGTATCAGCATTTTATCTATCGCTCATTCAAATTCGGAGAGATTCCCAAAATATTTCATCATTTGCACTTTTAGATATTGAAATTACTAGTGAGAATCAATTCCCACAAAATTTTCATAAGTTTTTATTTAAACTTGATGGTTAAAAGTAATGAATTGTTTTTAATATCAAGGAATATGATTATGTTTTTAATATAAATTTTTTCAGATTAAACAATATCCTCAGACCAAATATGACTTCATTTTTAATCAGTCGGGAAAGAAAAGCGTCATCATAGGAAAAATCTAAAAATATGTGAGAAAAAACTCAGCATAGATAAAAAGGATATTTCATTATGACAAAAGCATTTAGAATTAAAATACATCGTCACATATTTCAGAGGATTGACAGATTTTAAATAATTCATCATCTAACATATAAAACTATTATTTGTTTTTATAAGGCAAAGAAATTTCATCTAAAATATTTAAATTTTTGACAATTAAGTCATTTTCAGATCAAACAATTCCTCATTTTTCATCAGTTGGGGAAAGAAATGTCATCATATAAATCAAAACTCATTAAATTTTTTTTTATATATAATATCATGTAATCAGAGTAAACAATTCCTCATTGCATTAGAATAAAGGATAAGTTACCATAACAACATGTTAGTCGGTACAATTTTTTTTGACAATATAGATGGCCTTTTCTGAGACTAATTCTACATTTTTTTTTTTTTTTTTTTTTTTGCATCAGGTGGGGAAAAAAATAGGCCCAATAATTGTTCCATGCATTTATTTAAAAATAATTTTAAACATAAGTTTCAGAGCAATTTTCATTATTTAAACTAAAAATATATATACAAAAAAATTTAAAAATCATCTTGGCTTCACAAAAAGTTAAAATGCAGAGTTGCATCTCTAAAAAGAAAAAATGAGATCTCTCATGTTGTAACTAACCTGTTTTTCAGCAATAGTGCTTAATATTTTTATCAGTGCACTCTTTTTATCTTTTTATAAAAAATATACTAAATATTGTACAAATTAAGGTTATTTACTAAAAATATTAGCCATTTTAGAAATGCTAATCAATAGCAGACCTTGCAAATTAAAACTAAAATATCACAAGGATTGTTAAGAATTTCCGTTGACAATATTCACTACATGTTCATTAACATATTCTCTTAGTTTATTAACCACCAATATACAAGTAAATATTTGAAATGTAATTAACATTTAAAGTTTTCTCAGATATATGGGCATTTATTTCACTGTAATGCAAGCTATTTTAATGCAATAAGGAGACATTCTTCATTTGAAATTTTACTTATGATACATTAGTAAGAAAACACCATCTTGATTCCAATTCTAAGAAAATCGAAAAGCATTATCGGGGTCCATCTCCTTTACTTATTTAAGAAACATTAAAATTTTATAGTGTATCAGCATTTTATCTATCGCTCATTCAAATTCGGAGAGATTCCCAAAATATTTCATCATTTGCACTTTTAGATATTGAAATTACTAGTGAGAATCAATTCCCACAAAATTTTCATAAGTTTTTATTTAAACTTGATGGTTAAAAGTAATGAATTGTTTTTAATATCAAAGGAATATGATTATGTTTTTAATATAAATTTTTTCAGATTAAACAATATCCTCAGACCAAATATGACTTCATTTTTAATCAGTCGGGAAAGAAAAGCGTCATCATAGGAAAAATCTAAAAATATCAGCATAGATAAAAGGAAAACTCAGCATAGATAAAAAGGATATTTCATTATGACAAAAGCATTTAGAATTAAAATACATCGTCACATATTTCAGAGGATTGACAGATTTTAAATAATTCGTCATCTAACATATAAAACTATTATTTGTTTTTATAAGGCAAAGAAATTTCATCTAAAATATTTAAATTTTGACAATTAAGTCATTTTCAGATCAAACAATTCCTCATTTTTCATCAGTTGGGGAAAGAAATGTCATCATATAAATCAAAACTCATTAAATTTTTTTTTTTTTATATAATATCATGTAATCAGAGTAAACAATTCCTCATTGCATTAGAATAAAGGATAAGTTACCATAACAACATGTTAGTCGGTACAATTTTTTTGACAATATAAATGGCCTTTTCTGAGACTAATTCTACATTTTTTTTTTTTTTTTTTTGCATCAGGTGGGGAAAAAAAAATAGGCCCAATAATTGTTCCATGCATTTATTTAAAAAATAATTTTAAACATAAGTTTCAGAGCAATTTTCATTATTTAAACTAAAAATATATATACAAAAAAATTTAAAAATCATCTTGGCTTCACAAAAAGTTAAAATGCAGAGTTGCATCTCTAAAAGAAAAATGAGATCTCTCATGTTGTAACTAACCTGTTTTTCAGCAATAGTGCTTAATATCTTTTATCAGTGCACTCTTTTTATCTTTTTATAAAAATATACTAAATATTGTACAAATTAAGGTTATTTACTAAAAATATTAGCCATTTTAGAAATGCTAATCAATAGCAGACCTTGCAAATTAAAACTAAAATATCAAGGATTGTTAAGAATTTCCATTGACAATATTCACTACATGTTCATTAACATATTCTCTTAGTTTATTAACCACCAATATACAAGTAAATATTTGAAATGTAATTAACATTTAAAGTTTTCTCAGATATATGGGCATTTATTTCACTGTAATGCAAGCTATTTTAATGCAATAAGGAGACATTCTTCATTTGAAATTTTACTTATGATACATTAGTAAGAAACACCATCTTGATTCCAATTCTAAGAAAATCGAAAAGCATTATCGGGTCCATCTCCTTTACTTATTTAAGAAACATTAAAATTTTATAGTGTATCAGCATTTTATCTATCGCTCATTCAAATTCGGAGAGATTCCCAAAATATTTCATCATTTGCACTTTTAGATATTGAAATTACTAGTGAGAATCAATTCCCACAAAATTTTCATAAGTTTTTATTTAAACTTGATGGTTAAAAGTAATGAATTGTTTTTAATATCAAGGAATATGATTATGTTTTTAATATAAATTTTTTCAGATTAAACAATATCCTCAGACCAAATATGACTTCATTTTTAATCAGTCGGGAAAGAAAAGCGTCATCATAGGAAAAATCTAAAAATATGAGAAAACTCAGCATAGATAAAAAGGATATTTCATTATGATTAATCAGGAAAAGATATTTAGAATTAAAAAAACATCGTCACATATATTTCAGAGGATTGACAGATTTTAAATAATTCATCATCTAACATATAAAACTATTATTTGTTTTTATAAGGCAAAGAAATTTCATCTAAAATATTTAAATTTTGACAATTAAGTCATTTTCAGATCAAACAATTCCTCATTTTTCATCAGTTGGGGAAAGAAATGTCATCATATAAATCAAAACTCATTAAATTTTTTTTTATATATAATATCATGTAATCAGAGTAAACAATTCCTCATTGCATTAGAATAAAGGATAAGTTACCATAACATGTTAGTCAGTACAATTTTTTTGACAATATAGATGGCCTTTTCTGAGACTAATTCTACATTTTTTTTTTTTTTTTTTTTTTGCATCAGGTGGGGAAAAAAAATAGGCCCAATAATTGTTCCATGCATTTATTTAAAAAATAATTTTAAACATAAGTTTCAGAGCAATTTTCATTATTTAAACTAAAAATATATATACAAAAAAATTTAAAAATCATCTTGGCTTCACAAAAGTTAAAATGCAGAGTTGCATCTCTAAAAAGAAAAAATGAGATCTCATGTTGTAACTAACCTGTTTTTTCAGCAATAGTGCTTAATATTTTTATCAGTGCACTCTTTTTATCTTTTTATAAAAAATATACTAAATATTGTACAAATTAAGGTTATTTACTAAAAATATTAGCCATTTTAGAAATGCTAATCAATAGCAGACCTTGCAAATTAAAACTAAAATATCACAAGGATTGTTAAGAATTTCCATTGACAATATTCACTACATGTTCATTAACATATTCTCTTAGTTTATTAACCACCAATATACAAGTAAATATTTGAAATGTAATTAACATTTAAAGTTTTCTCAGATATGTGGGCATTTATTTCACTGTAATGCAAGCTATTTTAATGCAATAAGGAGACATTCTTCATTTGAAATTTTACTTATGATACATTAGTAAGAAACACCATCTTGATTCCAATTCTAAGAAAATCGAAAAGCATTATCGGGTCCATCTCCTTTACTTATTTAAGAAACATTAAAATTTTATAGTGTATCAGCATTTTATCTATCGCTCATTCAAATTCGGAGAGATTCCCAAAATATTTCATCATTTGCACTTTTAGATATTGAAATTACTAGTGAGAATCAATTCCCACAAAATTTTCATAAGTTTTTATTTAAACTTGATGGTTAAAAGTAATGAATTGTTTTTAATATCAAGGAATATGATTATGTTTTTAATATAAATTTTTTCAGATTAAACAATATCCTCAGACCAAATATGACTTCATTTTAATCAGTCGGGGGAAAGAAAAGCGTCATCATAGGAAAAATCTAAAAATATCTGAGAAAACTCAGCATAGATAAAAAGGATATTAAAACTAACAGTTTCACTGCTCATTAATCGGGAAAAGATATCGGTTTAAGGCAGGACTCATTATGACAAAAGCATTTAGAATTAAAATACATCGTCACATATTTCAGAGGATTGACAGATTTTAAATAATTCGTCATCTAACATATAAAACTATTATTTGTTTTTATAAGGCAAAGAAATTTCATCTAAAATATTTAAATTTTGACAATTAAGTCATTTTCAGATCAAACAATTCCTCATTTTTCTTCAGTTGGGGAAAGAAATGTCATCATATAAATCAAAACTCATTAATTTTTTTTTTATATATAATATCACGTAATCAGAGTAAACAATTCCTCATTGCATTAGAATAAAGGATAAGTCACCATAAGAACATGTTAGTCAGCACATCTTTTTTTTTTTTTTTTTAATATAAATGTGGCCTTTTCTTGGCCAAATAATTCTATTTTCTACATTAGGTCGAGAAAGAAAATAGGTCAGGAATTGTTCCATGCATTTATTTAAAAATAATTTTAAACATATGTTTTAGAAAAACTTATTTAAACTAAATAAGTATATCAAAAAATCAATTTCAAGGTTAAAAATCATCTTGACTCCACAAAGAGTTACAAATAGATTTGCCTCTTTTAAAAGAAAAATTAGATCTCTCATGTTTTAACTAACCCGTTTTTCAGCAACAGTGTTTAATGTTGGAAAGGGAATCAAGGGTTCAGTCGTTTATCTTTTTTTTAAATTATTGTACAAATTAAGGTTCTTTACTGAAAATATTAGCCATTTTAGAAATGCTAATCAACAGCAGTTGCTGCAAATTAAAACTAAAGCATCAGAAGGAATGTTAAGAATTTCTGTTGACAATATTCAACATAAGTTCATTAACAATAAGTGTTCAATATTCACTTAGTTCATTAACCATCAATATACAAATATACATGTAAATATTTGTAATGTAATTAACATTTAGTTTTCTCAGATGTATGGGCATTAAGTTATTTCACTGTTACTCAAATGGCAGAACATTATCATCGTAGAATTATTATACATTTAATATATATCACATTTTTAATGTTTTTTTCTGTGACCATAGAAGTTATCATGTCATTCTTATTTTAATAAACACCAGAAACAGCTTTTTGAAACAATAAGATTCCAATAAAATACATTATAAAATTAAAACTGACTTCAGATTAGAAACAATCTCTCAGATAAAATATGGGCATTAATTTATTTCATCCTGGATCATATGGCAGAATGTTATCATCATAGAGATTTGTTAAAATATATCTCCATAAAGTAGAAAATAAAACATTATTTGCAAATATTCCAACAAATTTCTTTAACTATGTATCTCAACAAAGTAGCAATAAAGCTTTTAAATAACCTTACCTTTTTTAAAAACATTTATATAAATTACATTAATAATAGCCAGGAATGATCGTATGCCCCATTTAAACTTAAAATTATGCATCAAATTCCCTTTCTTTTTCTGAAGAAGACAATTATATCTGAATAGTCTCTCAGATATAGTACGGGCATTAATTTATTTCATTTTTTGTCATATGGCAGAATGTTATCACAGAGACATAATTCTCATAATTATTTTACATTTTGCTGAGACATTTGAAATGCACCGATGTACTTAACGATATTTTGAATTGGTATATCAAGAGAAACAAAACACATTTCTTAAACAGAGAAAAAAATTATTATAAAAATACTTATTTATCAAATTAAATAATTTTAAATGAAAATTAAGCAATACAAATCAAAATGAGTTTTTCTACTTTAATACAATATGAAAACTAATTCTTTAAACTGCTTTATCTCTTGCCATCAGCAGTCAAGGCAGATTCACAATTTTGATTCTTATTCCAAGAAAACCTAAAAGCATTTATTGACTAACTATTAAAACTTAATAATGCATCAGTATTTTATTTATCGCTCATTCAAATTCGGAGAGATTCCCAAAATATTTCATCATTTGCACTTTTAGATATTGAAATTACTAGTGAGAATCAATTCCCCCAAAATTTTCATAAGTTTTTATTTAAACTTGATGGTTAAAAGTAATGAATTGTTTTTAATATCAAGGAATATGATTGTTTTTAATATAAATTTTTCAGATTAAACAATATCCTCAGACCAAATATGACTTCATTTTTAATCAGTCGGGAAAGAAAAGCGTCATCATAGGAAAAATCTAAAACTATCTGAGAAAACTCAGCATAGATAAAAAGGATATTTCATTATGACAAAAGCATTTAGAATTAAAATACATCGTCACATATTTCAGAGGATTGACAGATTTTAAATAATTCGTCATCTAACATATAAAACTATTATTTGTTTTTATAAGGCAAAGAAATGTCATCTAAAATATTTAAATTTTGACAATTAAGTCATTTTCAGATCAAACAATTCCTCATTTTTCTTCAGTTGGGGAAAGAAATGTCATCATATAAATCAAAACTCATTAATTTTTTTTTATATAATATCACGTAATCAGAGTAAACAATTCCTCATTGCATTAGAATAAAGGATAAGTCACCATAAGAACATGTTAGTCAGCACATCTTTTTTTTAAATATAAATGTGGCCTTTTCTTTATGGCAGGAATTGTTCCAAATAATTCTATTTTCTTATTTAAACAAATTAGGTCATCTTGAGAAAGAAAATAGGTCAGGAATGTTTAAAATTCCATGCATTTATTTAAAAATTACATTTTACAAAACACATTTAATTTTCATGCATGCATTTAAAGTTCTCAGAAATGTTTTCAAGGGCATTAAGTTATTTCACTGTTACTCAAATGGCAGAATATTATCATCGTAGAATTATTATACATTTAATATATATCACATATTTTTGATGTTTTTTTTCTGTGACCATAGAAGTTATCATGTCATTCTTATTTTAATAAACACCAGAAACAGCTTTTGAAACAATAAGATTCCAATAAAACACATTATAAAATTAAAACTGACTTCAGATTAGAAACAATCTCTCAGATAAAATATGGGCATTAGTTTATTTCATCCTGGATCATATGGCAGAATGTTATCATCATAGAGATTTGTTAAAATATATCTCCATAAAGTAGAAAATAAAATATTATTTGCAAATATTCCAACAAATTTCTTTAACTATGTATCTCAACAAAGTAGCAATAAAGCTTTTAAATAACCTTACCTTTTTTAAAAACATTTATATAAATTACATTAATAATAGCCAGGAATGATCGTATGCCCCATTGAAACTTAAAATTATGCATCAAATTCCCTTTCTTTTTCTGAACAAGACAATTATATCTGAATAGTCTCTCAGATATTGGGCATTAATTTATTTCATTTTTTGTCATATGGCAGAATGTTATCATCACAGAGACATAATTCTCATAATTATTTTACATTTTGCTGAGACATTTGAAATACACCATTTTACAATTTACATTACATTTTTGCTGAGACATTTGAAATGCACCGATGTTCTTAAGGATATTTTGAATTGGTATATCAAGAGAAACAAAACACATTTCTTAAACAGAGAAAAAAAAATTATTATAAAAATACTTATTTATCAAATGTAAATAATTTTAAATGAAAATTAAGCAATACAAATCAAAATGAGTTTTTCTACTTTAATACAATATGAAAACTAATTCTTTAAACTGCTTATCTCTTGCCATCAGTAGTCAAGGCAGGTTCACAATTTTGATTCTTATTCCAAGAAAACCTAAAAGCATTTATTGACTAACTATTAAAACTTAATAATGCATCAGTATTTTATTTATCGCTCATTCAAATTCGGAGATTCCCAAAATATATCATTTGCACATTTAGATTATTGAAATTACCTGTAAGTATCAATAAAAACATTGGTAAATCCGAAATTTTTTTAATATTTCATTTAAAAAATACAAATTATATTAAACAATTCTTTTTCAAAATCAAGAAGTTAAAAGAAAAGTATTCATTTTTCTTAAAGTGATAATTTACGCCCTAGAATTTTATTGTTTTGTTTATCAAAAATATTAATTATTTTTATCAAAAATGCTTATTTCAAAATGCTTACTAGCAGCAAAATCTTGATTTTCATGCTGTAAGCTAAAGCATAATAAAAGGATTGCTAAGAAATTCATTATACAAATAAAATCAAATTATACAAACATAACAAATCCAAAATTAAAATTAGATATTTAAAATGAAATTAACATTCAATATTTTTTTTCAAACATATACAAACTAATGCTAATTTCATGGCAGAATATTACCATGAAATCAGATGAAAATATAAGTTACATATTTAACATTTCTTATAAGATCAATCTCTCAGACATAATACGGGCATTAATTTATTTCATCTTGAATCACATGGCAGAATATTATCATCATAGAGATTTAATTTTTTTTATAACTTAAGCTATTAAAATTATGTGTCAAGAAAAAAATAAACTATATAAACTAGCCCATAAAATACAAATATACTTTAAATATTTATATTACATATTTAACATTTCTTATAAGATCAATTTAAATATTTATATATATAAAAAAATTGAGAAATTTAATCTTTCAAAATCTTTTTAAAATACCTGAAATTTTATAATGATCGCTTTGTTTAAAATGATATAAAACAATTTCACTGGAAAAGTCATTCTCTATAAATCTATTATAAATTAAAATTAATTTATGACATTAAATTTATTTACATTTATTGATTTTTTTAGACATTTAAAATGAAAGCAGAATCATAATCTTTTAAAATACAATCATTTTATTTTAAATGCACAATTTAATACTCAATTAAAACAATTTAAACAGATAACTTCATAATTTACTTAAAGCATCTAATTACACTTACTATATTAGCTGCTCTAACATGCATTTCACATTGATCTTGAGAAGTTGCAAGTGGCCTTATTACATTGCTATTATCCTCATCCCCAGGGGGTCTTGCCAACTTGACTATTTCAACAAAGTTGTCAACCATAGACTTGATGTCATCTTTCAATCTTTTGTTGTAAGATTTTAAGAGAGCTTCTTTACTCTGAGGCAAAGTTTTTACTTGTGCCATATTAGCTAAAAATTATGAAACTAAATTAACCAATGAAGTATATTGTAATAAAACACAAATACAAAATTTCAGTTTTAGTAATGTATTTTATAGAATTCTTGTTGTAGTAAAAGTATTAATTAGCATGAAAATGCAAATATACATTTTTCATTAATATTAATTTATATCATTCAAAAATCAAGTAAACATATTACACATAAACAATTTATACAACTTTATTAGATTGTTGTTGCTTTTGATAAAAAATAATTTTTGATATACAAAGCAAAAATAGTTAATGATATATGATATGTTATATTAATTTAAATTAAAAAATATAATTGGCTGGGCTGATATACGAGTTACCTATAAAATTATTTGATATTATTCAAAAGGAAAGAAATTAACAAAATTAACCAATAAGAAAAAAATTATATAATTATTAGTTAAAGAAAAAAATTAATGAAACCTTTGCCTCAGAGAGAGAGTTTCAATTTTTGAATCATTAGTTTCAATTTAGCCATAATGTCATCATATGCAATAGGGTTTCACTAAAGACAAACATTTACATAAATTTTATTTGATAAACTTGATTATATATATGCTTAACTTTCAACAACAAAAAAAAAAAAATATTTTTTGTGATATATTGAACTTCGCAAACCATTTTTTATTACTACTATCAAATATTTTATATACATTCTCAAAATTACTCAATAAAACCTATGCTTCAGAGAGAGAGTTCCCTATAAAATTATTTTGTATTATTCAAAAGAAATTAACAAAATTATCCAATAAGAAAATTATATAATTATTAGCTAGTGAAAGAAAAAAATTAATGAAACCTTTGCCTCAGAGAGTTTCAATTTAGGCATAATATCATCCATCATAAGCAATAAGGTTTCACTAAATATAAGCATTTACATAAATTTTATTTGATAAACTTGATTATATATATGCTTTCAACGGCAAAAATTTTTGTGATATATTGAACTTACAAACCATTTTTGATTAGTACTATTAAATATTTTATATATTCTCAAAATTACTTAATAAAACCTATGCCTCAGAGAGAGTTCCAATTCCTTTAAATCACAGTAACTTCAATTTTATTATAGTATCATCATGTGCAATAAGGTTTCATTAAAAATCAGCTTTTTATGAATTTGTGACAAAAGCCTAAACCTGCAACATAACCTAACTAACCACAAGATTTCTAGAATTGTTTTTAAATAAACACAAAATGTGGTTCGTGCTTCAGGGAGAGAGTTCAATATTTAATCATTTAACTCATAAAAGTGTTGTCATCATAAGCACGAATTATTTAACAAATAGATACATTTGAAAAATTTGTTGGTGAATGGATATGGATTAAGGTTGCATAAAAAATACTGCTACTTGGTAAATACTTCACATGCAGTTTCTTACGTTTAATTTAAATGCAATCAATATTCACTAAAAGTGCTTCAGGGAGAGAGTTCAATATTTAATCATTTAACTCATAAAAGTGTTATCATCATAAGCACAAATTATTTATTTAATAGATATAGTTGAAAAAAATTTATTGGCGAATGAAAATGTATTAAGATTGCATATAAAAGGTACCACTATATAGGTAAATGCGTCACATGCATCTCCAAGTTGACTATTTTTAATTTAAATGCATGCAATATTCACTAAAAATAACAGAAGTAAAATGAGATTTGTGCTTCAGGGAGAGAGTTCATTTAATCATACAACTCATAGAAAGTTTTATCATCATAAGCACAAATTATTTAACAAATATGCAAGGTAAGATAATTTTATTGAATGAATATTCTATTGCTTTCTAATAATTTTTTCTGAACTGAGAAATTGGTTTTCCATAAATAAAATGTTAGAAATAATCATAACAATTAGTTACAGAAAAAAAAAAATTTAGATTAAAATAAGAAAATTCATATTGAAATAAATGAATGATAAGACATTCAAAAAATTTTTATAATTTAAAAGAAACAATGTTCTTAATATCGAAAACCATCAAAATTAACTTTCAGACACATAATATTGATACTATACATGTGGATAACCTTAGGTTTGACTATAAGAATAATTCTTCCACAGAATAAGTTCTTTAGACAACGATTGTTTATGATTAAACATACACCAAATAAATAATTAAGAATGATTAATTGGTAGAATTCATGTAGTGAATTCAGTGACCATATACCAGTTCTAGTATAAAATTTTACATTATAATGTTTGTTTAGCTGTTTTATACTCGTTACTTTCAACAATACTGATTGCTCGTAATATTAGATTCACAGGACCAATCATTTTGAGAGATTTCAAACTTCAAGAGAAAAATTTCAAAAACCATTACTATTTTTTTTTCAAATTTTACCAACAATTAAAAGAGTAACTGATTTAACTAACTACCATTAACTATATTAAGATCGTATTTGAACATTACAAATTCAATTATATAAAAATAATTTGCCTCTTACTAAAATGTAGGAAGGCAACACACACTAAAATAAATTCTCCTCAAATTCTTAGCAAGATTAAGATGTATTATAAAATTACATCAATATTTATTAAGATTCATTCGATTTTGACAAAAAGATTTCCAATATATATATCATTTCGCCATTATCAATTTAATTTATTCTACATCTCTTCTATTCACATTCTACATATTCATTTTTTATAACTGTAAAACTGCACTGGCAAAAATCTTTTTAGTTTTTCCTTGGAAGAAACTTTCAACAGATTTGGCCTTAATGATTTCTTAGGTTAACGTACAATTTTCTTTTTTTCTTTAAAGGAACCGGTTCAGATTAATTTAGTTCTTACAATATAAAAAATAAGTAAGAAGCAATTGCTGAATAAATTAGTTATGCAAAACTTCGTAGTATATTTCAATTCATTTAATTATGAATAAAATACAATTTATGAAAACGTTTAATAAGGATAATCTTAATTTGCTTAAAACTAAAAAAATATCAAAAATCTATACTTTACTAATCAAGCGTTACAATTAACAATGAAAATGCTACCTTAAATAACGAAAAAAAAAGCGATTTACAAATTGCCGTATTCGTCGGAAAAATATCACTTGATTTCAAAATAAATCTACAATTTTAAATCAGATTATTTACCTTATTTTAATAAAGATAACTTCTTTACCAAATTACAGCATAACAATTTTGGAAAAATATCACTTGATTTTTGGAAAAATATCACTTGATAAATCTGTACAGTTGAAATGAATTAAATAGAAGATCAGATTATTTACCTTATTTTAATAAAGATAACTTAAGTATAAACTTTACCAAATTACAGCAACAGGACCATGCCGGCACATTTTCCAGAAATGCAGTCAAATACAGTAATGCAAGATAAAGTCACAGAGTTTCAGAAGTTGAGTTGTAATATTTATTTTGCGAATCACCGTTGCCATTATAAGTTTTATTCTGATATGATAACTAGCATTTGGGAAGTTAGGATCGAAATAGAAATATTGGCAAATTAAACATGAATTATTCATAATAATGAATCTTATTTCATCTTTTATATGTGATGGAATAGCACTGGCATCGCTCTTTATAACTATACTTCTAACTTTAATGTTGAAATCATTGCCCCTAATACCCCTACTAGAATTGGAACTAACACCACATCTATCCTTGATTTTGTAGTAACTAACAATTTTCACTTCACTCATTCTATTTCCTCACTCGATGACCTCTCTCTTTGACCATTACCAGTTATTAATGATTATAAGCTTAATTATCTAAATTTTAATATTAATTCTAATGTCACCACTTGCTGGTCTAAATTTTCGGATATTCTTGATGCTAATTTCACCTAATCTCCCATCCCATTAACTAGCCCCTCTATATTGAGCATGCTATCTCTTAATTAACTGATAAAATCCTTTCTGCCCATAATGCTGATTCTAAACCTATTACTACTAACAACCGTACCTATTCACCCCTCCAATTAAAATGCTCATCACTAACCATAATAACGCTCGTAAATACTGGAAAATTTATCGCGACCCTCATAGTAAAAATCTATATAATCATCATCAAAATATCTTACGTAGAGCAATTGCCACATATAAAAATGACTGTTGGGATCGCAAACTGCAAACTGTCAATGTTGAAGATGGATCCATGTGGAAATTCTGTAAAAATTTTAGGAAAAAAGGACTAAAATAATTTCTCAAACTTCGCAATCCATTGTTACAACAGCCACTGATAAAACTGAGGTTTTAGCTACGACTTTACAGGATCAATTTAAAGAAAATGAAACTAACAACACTAACATTTTAACTGAAGTAGAAAACACCATTACTTCCTTTCTCTCCCAGCCTCATAATAACGATGATTTTCCCAACACTAAAGCTTCCTTCATAATAAACTGCATTTCTAATCTTAAAATCAGTAAAACCCCTGGCTTAGATCGCATTACTAACAAAATGCTTACAAATATTCCTTTAAAATTGTTCTACAAATTTGCAAAATAACCGATGCTATCCTTTCTACTAATTACTTTCCTAAGAATTGGAAGATTGCTCGCATTCTTCCATTTCTTAAATCCGGCAAAGACCCAACCTCTCCTAACAGCTACAGACCCATCTCTCTACTATCCTGCCTAAATAAACTAATTGAACGCGTAATTGTTAACATCCTAAATGAAGAATCTGATAAACTGAATATTTTAATTTCACAGCAATTCAGATTTACCAAAAACTTGTCAACTACGCATCAACTTTATAATCTCACAGAAAATATTTCAGAAGGATTTTCATGGAAATTCGACACTGCAGTGGCTTTCCTGGATGGCGCTAAAGCGATCGATCGTGTTTGGATCAACGGTTTAATATATAAAATGAGAAAATATCAATATCCTACCTACTTAATCCGCACCATACACAATTATCTTACAAACAGAAATTTTGTTGTATCTGTAGATAATACTGATTCTAAAAACTGTCATATCCTTGCCGGTGTTCCTCAGGGCTCGATCTTGGGACCATTTTTTGTTTACACCAACGACATCCCACAAGATCACAAAATTAAATCAACACTCTACGAGGACGATACTGCTATTATCACATAAGGGCGGAATATAAACACAATCAGGAAAAACTTACAAAACTGCATACACACGCTTGAAAATTGGCTCATTAACTGGAAAATAAAAAACTTAATGTCGCGAAAATTGAAGCAGTACTTTTCACCAGGAAAAATAAACTAATTTCCCTAACATAACTATTTATAATTCTAACATTTCCTGGTCCAAAGAAACGAAATACCTTGGCGTAATACTTGACAACAAACTAACATATAAATCGCATATTAATTATCTACGCAATAAATTCAATAATCAATTAAGAAACCTCTTCCCCCCAATTTATAGAAATTCCTTACTAACAATTGAACTAAAAAAAAATTAATCTACCTTTCTTATGTTAGACCTGCCATTGCATATGCGAGTCCAGTTTGGGGCCAGTTACAGCCAATAGCAACTTTCTCATGCTCGAAAAACTCGAAAATAAAATTATTCGTATGATCACTGAAGCACCCTGGTATTTCAGAAAAAATGATATTCGGCACTCCCTTGATATTCTAGTTTCCGCGCATTCGTCGAGAAACTTGCAAAAACTTTTATGACTCCGTTTCCCGATCCGCTAACCTCGTTCTAAATTATTTAAAAATATACGATTATGACGTCACTCTACACAGAAATCGCAAAAGACCGCGCTATACTCTTAACACTGACAAATAATTCCTCCTTTTTGGAGATATTTTGATTTCGGTTGCTGTCGCCTTGTTAATGTTTTCCTTTTATTGCATTTTGTTATTGGATTTATCATCAGTGCTTATTCCTTTAATTTTTGTGTTACTTTTGTTTAATGGGATGATTTTATTTTATTTTTTATTTTATTCTCTTTGTATTTTTACTCTACTATTGTAAGTTTGACTTTCTGTCTTAATTGTAATGTTTTTGTTCTCTGTAAATCTTAATTGTAATGTAATGTTTCTGATGATGTTGTTCTCTGATGTTATATTATTTATTTTCAGATAATCATTCTACTCATTTTCCTCTTCCTCAAATTGTTATTTATTTTTCCAGGTAATTTTCCTGAAAGTAGTCCACATAGATTATACATTTTATTTTTATTTTTCTTTTCATAATTATGGAGGATACTACTCTAAACTTAACATTAACAAAATTCAGTTCCGCTGGAATATTCATTTCAAAATGAAACGTGATATCATATAAATGTCTTCAAAAAAGCACTCTAAAACCCTAAATGCCAATAGATTTTTTAAGTTCGCAATTTCAAAATATAGATACATGGAAAATTAATAATCTGGATTGATCATTAAAATGCTACTGAATACAATGTTTAAGAAACAGAGGAATCACACTGATTTTGATTAAACAAAACAAAACCATCTTGTAGCACAAGATGGAATTAAGCTATAAAAAAATCTCTGTTGCCCTTTTCATTTTCGTATTCCTCTAATGGTCATGTTTCGAATGTATTTGTTCTTACATTTACTGCATTCTTTAATCGCTAATGCAGAATGTCCTTAAATTCATGAACCAAACTGTAAGGAACAGTAAAACCCACATTAAGAAACATTTTTTACAGCAATGTGGAGTTAGAAAATAAAAAGTGGATGACCGAGAAAAATATTCATCTGCTAAAAAAAAAAAAAAAAATCAATGAATAGACATTATTAGTTAAAATAAAATGTTACTTGCTCGCTTATCACATAAATAAAATATTTCTTGCTTTCCTCATTTTCCAAGATATTCAAGAAATTGTCTAGACTATATAATTTCTTTTATACAGAAACCTCTTTTGAGAAAGCTTTTAATTTTGTAAACAATAAAGATTCCTTTAAGGCTTAACTTTTACACAAAAAATTATTAAGGAAAATATAAAATCATTATTACAAATTTTAACGATAAAATAATATTGAAACAACATTAATCCTCAACTAAAGCAGCAACAGCATAATCAAAAGTTCATACCTAACGAATATTTTCATTTAAAGCTGGGAAAAAGGATAAACAACAAAATTTATTAAGGATCCCATACTATTTAATTTACAAATGTTACAAATAAATTTAGTTTACATATTTATAGAATTGAATCATTTTAATTAAATTACTTTTACAGCAATGTAATCATAGTTAAATTATACACATAAATAATGATCACAATTATTAAACTCTAAATTCTAAGTTTTCTAAATTTCATTCTTTTTCTTTTCTCGTTAACAAAGTTTCTTCAACTTTTCTTTTTAATTTTTTTTGATATTTGCAATTAGTCCCTAATCGTACCGAATTTTTAGAGTCTATTATTTTCTTTTCTTTTTTTTTAAACTTTTTTCATATTTTTATATATTTTTATTAAAAATACTTTTTTTTTATTAATTACGCAAACTTTATTTTTCTGTCTTTTTAAATAGTTTTAAGTACTCCATTCTCTAATTCTAATTTGATTCTTTAATTCTGATGATAGGTTTAGGGCGACTTCGTCCCCGATGTTACTCTGTAATCGATACATCAGTTGCCAAGCCACGATACTGACGATTTGCTCCTACTTTGAGAAATATTATAGAACCAATCTTTTCTTCAATTTGTAGAGTGCTATTCAAAAAAATCCTTATCTTTTTTCTTTCCTTTTTGAATCTCTGCATTATTTGCTTTTTGAAAATTGGAATAGGCCACCACTGTTCTTTTATTGGTGTTTTCACCACGTTGATCCCTCCTACCATCTTATCTATATTAAAATATTTGCTTTGCAGCCTCTAGAGGGTAAATCACCTGGGGTTTTATCCTCAGTTGCATGAAACCAATTAAAAATTGAATTTTTCTTATTCCTTCAGCTCCGTTTCCACAAATACGAATCAATTGTCATCTTTAATGATCCAGGTAAGAGCAGCAGTGCAATCACTCCACTAATAACTTTGTATTTCGTAGGGACATTGACTCATTGGAAGTTTTGCTAATCTGGTTCCAATTAATGATATTAAAGCTCTATTCTGGGAATTGTTGTGTCTTTTGATGGTGAAATACTGGATTTATATGTCGGAAGAAATCTTTTAATTTCATTTCCTGTATCATTTCTTAAATATACAGCAACAGGATAAGCATCTTTACTGACATCTCAAAATGCGTGTACTGATAAATTTTTCCAAACAATTTGGGATCCATCTAAGAATACTAACTTGATTCATTGCTTTGAGTTCCTTAAGCCACTTAATAAATTGTTCTTGCAAATTATCAGAATTTCATCATCCCATTCAGAATATGTTTCCAAATTTCCCACAACATAAGTTTAGGGTAAAGTATTAGAGATGAAGCTAATCCCATTGGATTAAAAAATTTTATATGCTGTAGCCAAAATAGTCCATTTCGTATTATTAGTCAACTTTTTCTAACTATTTCATATTGATACTTTAAAAACAGTTATTCATAGCTATCTAAATAGCTATTCCATAGATACTTTAAAACTGCTTCTAATAAAAAATGACTACCCAAACTCATGCATGACGAAATATTTTATAATTGTTGCACTCATTATTTTCCGCTCACAAAAACCTTAATTAGCATCTGTCTTTTTTACATACACACACTGCATTGAAGGAAAATTTTATATAAGCTCTCAGTCTGATTTCATTTTTGCGAAATTTCATGAGCATGTCCGGGATTGCTTTTATTAAATTAAAGAGCCGCTACAATGTAAATGTTTAATGTTTATGATCGTTTTCATGATGAGCTGTTCATCATTTTAGCTGTTGTATCTAAAACTGGGGTAATGGGTGTTGTACGATCATCCTTAGAAATAGGCCAAAAACGTAAATACTATATTCTTCAGTAATCATTATTTGTTTTTAGTAAAAATTTTCATAATAATTCATCATTTATTTATGCAATTTTTTTAACAGCTATTTTTGAAAAAAAATCTCAGTTATTGAATTTTTTTTTTTTTTTTTACTCAATTTTATGGGGAAAAAAAAAAAAAAAAAAAGACTATATTAAAGAGAAAATCTAAAACCGGAAAAATAACATTCTTAATAACAAATTAAATATATATAACATTCTAAATAAAAACTCTTAAATAACATTTTTCTAATGATATCCACTTTCTTTTATTAATTAATTTATTTTTCTCCTCTTTTTTTATATATTGTAAGAGGGGGAAAAAAAATTTACTGCTGTTTTAAAAAATAATTTGTTAGTATTTTTCCCACTAGATGTCATGCTAGATAACTATTTCAACAATGGTTTCTCTCCTTTTTTTTTGCTTAACTTTGATTCGTGGCGACATCTATTGAAATCGCTGTTAATTTAAAATAATGCTTCAGGTCTTTGATTGATTTATTGCTAAATACATTTAAATTCTTAATTGTTAAACACTTACGGAGTTATATTTATAATACAAAATTTAATTAACTTAGACTTAAAAATCTTATTTAAATAGAAATTTTTAATTCAATGGTAACGTTTTTTTCTAATGATATGCACTTTCTTTTATTAATTTATTTATTTTGATCTTCTTTTTTTTTGTTTAGTAAGAGGGAAAAAAAGATTTACTTTTGTTTTATTAACATTTTACAAGTGTTTTTCCCACTAGATGTCATGATGGATAATCAGTATAATTCAGCAGTTTTTTTCTTAACTTTGGTTCGTGGCGCCATCTACTGTAATCGCTGCCAATCTAAAACAATGTTTTCAGTGCTTTGATCGATTTATTGAAAAATACATTTTAATTCTCAATTATTAAACACTTATAATTATAATACAATCTTTGATTATTTACTTAAAAAACTTATTTCAATAGAAACATTTTAATTTTAATGTCTTTTATTTTTTATTTTACAAAAAAAAGAATTGGAAAGAAGAATTAAGTTTTATGAATATTGTTTAATAAATGACTTAATATTTTTGTAATAACAAAGATCATAAAAGCAACAGGAAAAAATTAACGTAAATAAACATTTTTTCCCCATAAATCTTTCCCTAGTAGAAGATATGAAATTAATTTATTTATTATGAATGATTTTGTAACAGAAAAAAATTAACGTGATAAAGATTGAAATAAAATACTACGAAATAATATAATTTTTTAAAGCATACAAAAGGTCCATACAATTAATTTAGAATGTACGATTAATAATTAAATTTAATATTATATATATATATATATATATATATATATATATAATATTGTTATATGTATAATATTGTTATTGAATATATTATTTATTTATCATTAGAAATTTGTAGATTTTAATTTCAAACATATATTTTAGTAAAATTAATATTAAAGGTATAGTCACATCTATAAATGGTTCAGAACAATTTTTTTCTTTACCTAGACATAGTGTATTTTTGATTTATCATAATTTAATCTTTTCTTAAATACTGTAATACTTCTATCAAGGAATAATTAAAATACTTTAAATAACCTAGGAAGAAAACTTTTTTTATTCAAATAAATGAGCTATTCTAAAAAATTAATGAAAAGATTATATATTAAATGAAATTAGTTAAAAGTAGTTATATTGAAACCCATTTTAGAAATTCTTCTGTCCTCTGTAACATATATACAACTTTACTATCAACAACAACTAATTTATTTGAGTAATTAAATAGTTATTGTTATCTATCAAAAATATTTTTATATTTATATTTCTACCATCGATATTATATATATATATATGATCTTTCACGTACTTGAAGAGGTCTGTTCTCATAGGTTCCGAATGAGGACCAATAAAAAAGCTTCATGCAATTGAGCTACTCAGTGTAAAAGTTGGATCTAAGCTTTATTTAAGTATTTGAATGGCAACGGCATTTTCTTCACACCAAAGGCAAGGAAATAAGCCTGTTTATTAAGGTCCGACTCGTATCCTAGTAGCACAGCTGGTGTGCAGAAAGGCTCAAGCATGAATCAACTAATAGCGTGCGTTACAGTCACTGCTTTCATAAATGACAAGATATTCGATGTTGTTTAACAAATGACAGAATATGTGTCTTATAGATCTTCGAAGTTTGGAATCTCCAGGCTTGCCATTGCCCCACCCAAATAAGTGTACACACACACAAAAGTAAGGATCGAACATTCAACATGAACAGAGTCAGTGTAGAATCACTGACAGTGAATAATAGTCATGTAACCAATTTGTGGAGTTTTGTGGATTTTTCGCCCGTATAACAAGAAAAGTAGTTGTCCCTGAAAATCTGAGAAAACAATGCCTTCTCACTAAGGGCAGCCTGCGAACTTTTAGGAACTCTTTTAAGAAACTCCTTTTGCAAAGCGCCCTGATGATCAATTGGTCAGCGCTCTGGCCTTTGATGCTTCAGGTTCGAATTCTGGTTACAGCATGGATATTTGTTAGTGGTTCGGAATCCACGTTAAACAGTAGGTCCTGGTCTAATTAGCCTAAAGTGTGCAAACAATGAACGTAGAGCGACAAACCAAACGAAATCCTTTTGAAAAACCCTATTTATACGCATTCATTGATCGTTGCGAATGAAAATACTTCAAATTTCATTTAAATGAGAATTCATATTAAAAAAAAAAGTAGTATTAAGTGGAAATTACAACTCGATATCTTTGAACTTTTCAAAGTTTAATAACATTTGTACCAGTTTTAAATCAATTATATATTTTTTTAATAGTAAGATACCTTTAACTTGCTTTATTGAAATTTTAATATACTTTTCTAAAAAGTGCAATACTAAATGAAAAAATAAAGTTATTTCCACGCATTGTTTTGAAACAATAGATCGCGAGGAACAATTCTTTGTTATCTAAAGCAAATATACGCTAGTTCAAAATATTATCATTTTCGCAATTCTGTGATGATTGAAAAAAAAAAACCACACTTTATCGATAAAACGCAGTAGGTCGGCTCAACTTCTTCAAAAATAAAAGATGTTTTTCGCCTCCACCCTTTATTTATTTATTTTAGGCTGAAGGAAGGTTACATTGAGAAAAGACAAAAGAAAATAGGATTTTTAAAGTAAAAAATACAACAAAGAAAATTTTGCAATTGCTCTGATATATATTTTTTGCAATAGAATTCACGATGAAACTTTTTATTTTCATTTGACTTCAAAAGTCATTACGTTTCATGTTATTTTTACATTTGCTATTGTTTTCGATTCTTAGAGATTTCGATCACAGATTATTCGCCACTGGAACTGCAAATATACAGCACATTCAGCTTTATCAATGCAGTGTCATGGAGGAATTCACATATTACATGCACTCACTACTATATTTTGTTATACATTATAATGAATGAAGTAATGAATAATATAATATAATAAAAAACAAATGAATAATATGATGTAATAAAGAGCAAATAAGCCCGACTCGTGGCTCAGTAGCAACGTGTGCCGCCGCTGAAATTCAATCTACTGGTGGCTTTGTTGTAGACACTGTTTCACAAAACGAGAACACTCAATGGCGTTTGTGATGTTCAGCCTCTTGCCTCGTTAGTCGAACTACCTGATCAGAGTTTTCCGAGCTTTCTCCCATGCGATATGCAAACTCGGAGTAATATCTTTTCCTCCTTCAGCGATACGGAGCCAAGTTAGACTTCTACCCACGGATGCTCCATCACAACAGAAGCTGCCCCTTTTCATCCATCCATGAGTAGGTTACCCATGGAATGTCCGTCCACACTACAGGATTATGAGGATTAGACACAACAGCAACAATAATGTGTGACGAATACTCCCAGAGGCGTCATCTAGAAAGATCGTGCACTCCTCTTCAAACACAACAGAAAGACTTTCTGGCCTACCGATTTATCATGCCCAGTATAAAGAAAGGAACTTTCTATTTAACATTACTTGATTGGTTTCAATCAAGGGCCCCTTAGTTCTATTCAATAGGAATGGGACCTAAATGGCCGAGTGTCTAACACTGTGGCGCTCGGTGCCACAGATTTCGGGTTCGAGTCCCGGCGATGCTATGGATGTTTGTAGTGGTTCGGAATCCCCTGAAAGTCGTAATTCCCGGTCTAATATGACTGTAGAGCGTCACAGAGCCCAATCAAACTTCTCACTCACGTCATTCCCAAACTGTAAAGGGGCAACTCAGCACAGTGATGTGTTGTGGTGTAGTAGTAGTAGTAGTATTCAATAGGATTAAACAGTGTCTTAGTTTTTAATCAACAAGATAATCTTTGTACATATGTCACTAACATACGTAACACAGGAATATTCGTTATTTATTTGCAACATATATTGAAAAAAACAATTAGCGATTAATTCTAAGCAAGAGGAATTAATCAATGTTTTTGTGAATTTGTATTAAGGCATGGATCTTCATGTGTATGTATATAATACATAAATCATATTAACTTCACAGATGTATATAATATATATGAAAAGTTAATATGATTTACGTATTATATACATACATGAATATCAAACATTAAAATTCTGCTTTTTATGCTGATTGGTTTGTTGCACTACGGTTATTTTGTACACAGTTTAGGCTTATTAAACAAGGACCTATAGTTTACTGTGGATTCGAACCTCTAACAAACATCCATGCCACCTCTAGGGATTCAATCTGAAGCCTGTGATACCAACGACCAGAGCGCTAGTCAATTAGCCATGTAGGCCGCCAATATTATGCTGAAGAATGACCATTGTAGTCATTAAAAAATTTTAGGAAAAGAAGAATACAAATCATACATGAAATGAAATTGCAATACATATGATTTCTTCCCATTTTTTTTTTTTTTTTTTTTTTATTATTAAACATATAAGACTTCAGATTACAAACATGAAAAAGAATTAAATACTTCTCTCTTGTTTTGCGGATATCCATTATAAACTTCCTAATTAAATTCCGTGTACTGCACAAGGTGGACTTATCCTACTAACCATTTAGATCGCCTAGCGTAAACGACGTAGCAGACCAGTAGTAATGAATTTAACAATGAATTAAAAAGCTGGGTAATTTCACGGGTAGCTAATCATTCAGAATTAAATTAAATGCAAAGAGGCGAAAATGCAATTAGAATATCTAACATAAACAATTAGCATCTTTGATGAGATTTCAGGAACCACACGCATGTCGGGTCACGCATCAGAGATTTGTAGGTTAAAGATGGCCGAAAACTGCCAAGATAAGCAGCAACAACATGTTTGGAATCTAAAATTCATCTTTTTTTTTTAATGAAAAGCTTGTTGCATAGGGTCATATACCACTAGAAAAGCAGAGAGGGTTGGTTTGTCGCGCTACGGTCATTTTATGCATACTTTAGGCCAGGGGGTCTCCAAACTATGGCCCGCGGGCCAAATCCGGCCCGCCAGTGTCATTAATCCGGCGCGCGACAGCGAATAGCATATTGTTGCTATAATAAGTTGGATGAAAAAACACAGAATGATAATAACTCGATTTTATTTACTTGCTATATATAGCTTAATGGCAAGCATAATACGCAGAAAATTTAGCTTAAGCATAACATCTAACAATGAAATTAATCCCATTAACATTATAAGCTAGTGAACATCCGCCGTTACCCTCGGTAGTTATGTCGGGGTAAAGAGTATCGCATATGTATGTATATCGATGTTTGGAATGTATATATCCTGAATCAAACATATGATTTTTATCCTGAAAATCCCTTTAGTAACGGAAAAGCTAAATTAACGCGAATGAAATCGTGGGGTATCCACTTGTAAAAAAATACTAATAAGATTTATGTAATTGCAATTTTTCACTGACAATAGTGGATCAATTTTACTTGTACCAATTATTAAAAGAGATTTAAGATGTTCATCGGTTAACTTAGATCTATAAACATTCTTTGTGTACTTCATTTTGGAGAATGAAGAGAATTTAGCAAGCGTATGCTTGCTCAGAGCGTACTCGGCGACTAGTCTAGAAATTATAGATAATGGCAGAAAAATTAAAACGGCTTTGGCCCTTGGTACTTACTGGAGTAAAAAGTATGTCCCGAAGGCTGAAAAGTTTGGAGACCCCCTTTAGGCTATTAGACCGGGACATACAATTTAAAGTGGATTCGAACCACTAACAAACATCCATGTCACAGCCATAATTCAAACTTGAAGCCTGTGGTACCAAAAGCCAGCAGGGAGGTAGCAGATTCAGCATTACCTACATTTCACCTTCATTTCCCGTGTGGGTCCACATTAGGATAGCCTCACTGTAGCCCATGCATATCGTGAAAGACGACTACCCAAAGCTCGGGGTAGGGGGGTATAAATGGGTAGGGTAAAGTCAGTCTTCTCCCTTTGGGTGCCCTATGTCTTTGTGCATCAAGGCCAAGGACAAAAATAAGCTGCATTTTTTACCTTTTATCATGACTCGTCTGTTTAAGGAACACAGGGTTCATGGACTTGATCTTGATGTTGCTGTTGACCAAGTGGGATAAAGAACAACAATAACAATACCTACATTATGCTACCACAACATGGATTGAACTCAGCATGAGCGGCATCTAGGTTATTTCAACTAACTTTCCTCTTCATCGAGCTCAATTCAGGGATTTTCTGACCTACTGATTTATTGTGCCCATCCCTACCCTAGGCATAATACTTTCAGTCTAGCTCTATTTCTCCAGTTTAGAAATGCAACGCTCTACATGTATCGAAAGTGCGTGTTTAAATGAAAATTATAATGAAGACTAATACAATGAGACATATTATTATTGGTAATATATAATTTTTTCTTCAAAAATTAGTTTTTCATATATTAGTGTTCCTTAATACATTACATTTTTAAATATCGAGAAAAAGCAGTCGTAAAAAATTCTATATGTTTGTCACTAGATACAAACATTCATTCATAGAATATTAAAAAAATTTATTGATTTATTAATTTCATCTATAGATTGATTATTATAAATAGATTAAATCAGATAGATTTCTTAGGTAAAATCTCAAATTTTGTTATTTATTATATTTAAATTTATTTTGATTGTGCTGTGAATAATATTATTTGTGTTTGGAAATATACGTTGTATTTAATATATATTGTACTACTATATAATGTCACACGACTAAAAATATAAACCAATTTAGCAAAACTTATTCATACTTGCGATTTTAATAATATATGTAAGTAACGGTAAAATGCAATGCAGTTTGCCTCATAATATATATATGCATATTATCATCACTTTCCTATCTTGTAGAATTAATGCTCCGTAGACAGACATATTTTGCTTCAGAAAATCATAAAAATTAAAAGTTCCCGCGTGGGTTAGGGTTAGAAGACCCCCCATTGTAGCCCATGCATGTCGTAAAAGGCGACTAAAATGGGTAACCAGTGCCCGTGGGTATTTACAGGATGGGGTAAACTGAAGACTTCTCCCTTTGTGTGACCCATGCCTTTGTGCCGCAAGGTCAAGGACAAAAAGAAGCTGCATTTTTAGCCTTTATCATGACTCGTCTTTTTAAGACACGACATTCATGGACTTGGTGTAGATGTTGCTGTCGACCAAGTTACATAAGAAACAACAAAAAGTCTGTCGCATTTAAAATCAAAGCAAAAATAAAAAAAAAAAAAAATTACAAATTGCACTTAAAGAAAAGAAATTTGTTGTGTAAAACATCTCGAAAAATTTAGTTAAAGTTTAACATTTAGACTATTCGACACATTTGATTGAAATTATGTGATGAAAAATACCAGCAAAAATATGACATTAAACGCAATGTCTTATTCAATAGCAGATAAAATACACAATATTTATATTATTATATATTATTATTATTATTATTACACAATATTATTATCATACAATATTTCAGATCAATGAAAGAACTTTTTTTAAAGCTTGCTGCTTTTAAATGGATAGCTTTTTACACATTGGTAACAAATCATTTTCAGAACAAAACAAAGCATCACAACAGATTCAAATGAAAGAAAGAGTGCAACAATTGCCCAAAAGAAATCATAAAATATTACTATCTGTATAATCTAATATGAAGGTCTAAAAATATAAATGATTAAATATATAATTACCTAAAAATGATCAAATCTAGATTTAAAAATGAAAATGAATTAATGCTCGGATACTTGTAGTTGAAGTTTAAATCGGTTATTGGTTTATAGGATTCTAAAAATTTTACATATATGAATTATACGTATCAAAGTGAAATACTTGTCCATGAATTTTCTGTTTGCTGAATATCATATTTTGCTCAACATTAGTGGTACCTCATGTTCCACTGATGCATCCGCAAACAGTCCACTGACAGGTGATGAAGGGAGAACATCCTTTTCCGAGATAGCTTTTTAAAATAACTGCCTAGCATTTTCGTTGTCATATGGAAGACCAATATAGACAACCAATAGATAAATTCAATATAGACAACCAATTCAATATAGACAAGCAATTTACACTCCAATAGACAACCACCAGTTGTCTATTGGAGTGTAAATTGTATTTCTATATCATTTTACGATAAATGGGCTGGTAGGTATTGTCATAGTTAAGAACAAAAATTTATTACTGTTGGCAAAATTCATTTTATTTATTTAATTTCTATTGATCACATATATCTCATAAGGGCTAGGAGCCTGATAGCCTGAATGGCTAGCGCTCTGGTACTCAGTACCATAGGCTTCGGGTTCGAATCCTGGCGGGGCTATGGATGTTTGTAGTGGTTAGGAATCCACTTTAAGCCATAGTTCCCTGTTTCATATAGAAGTGTAGCATAGTGTCACAGAGCCCAATCAAACTTCTCTCACCCACATTCTTCCCAAACTGTAAAGGGTAACTCAGCTCTAGGCACAATGATGTGGTGTGGTATAGTAGTAGTAGTAGTAATATCTCGTAAGGGGAGAAAACTGGAAAACTCTCAATAATTGTCTATTGGATTATAAATTGTATTTATATATCATTTTATGAGAAATGGTCTAGTAGGAATTGCCATAGTTCAAGAGCAATTATTAGAGAATGCAAAATTCATTTTATTTATTTAATTTTTATTGATCCCATATATGTTATATGGGAGAAAACCGGAAAACTCTCAATAATGAATTGTAAATTGTATTTCTATGTCATTTTACGAAAAATGATCTAGTAGGGATTGCCCTAGTTCAAAGAGCAAGAATTTGTTACTGAAGGCAAAATTCATTTTATCAAATTAATTTTTATGGATTACGTATGTGTTATGTGTGAGAAAACTGGAAACTCCCAATAGTTGTCTATTGGATTGTAAATTGTATTTCTATATCATTATACGTTAAATGGTCTAGTAGGGATTGCCATAGTTCAAGAACAAAAATTTGTTACTAAAGGCAAAATTCATTTATTTATTTAATTTTATTGATCGCATATTGAAAAATATTATCAACTAATTAAGAAATATTTAAATTATACTTTCAGTTTCAATTCTTACAGGATCACTTTTCTTTTCGTGTATTTACGATGTGTTATTCTGCGAACAGTGAACCGAAAGTGTTGCATCCTGTAATTACGAAATACCATCCTTCTGCGACTTATCTAAAATTAGTAACAATTAACTAATGATGCTATTTCTTTCAATGTCAGGATTTCCCAGTTTATCATTTCCTGAAACGTCGGAAAGAATCAAATGTCAAGAGCTAAATGTGCTCTTTTTCAGTTCCTATAATGTCGATATCGTATTTTATGTAATATTGCTTAATACTCAATCTATTCTATGTATTATGAAGCAAGGATTTTTTTTTTTTCCGTTCGCGTTTATAGCCTTGGCTAAAAATATGAGGTATTCTTTGAAATTACATTATTATTTTAGGATGTATAAAAGTTTGCAATAATCTTGAGAAAAAAATGCACGAATACACTTTTCTGCAGGAGATTTTTAAAACTAATTTTGATTCTTTTTACGATTTTCAAACGAAAATCAATAAAAAAAAAAAAAAAAAAATATATTAAGGGTTTTTAATAGTTTACTTTAAAGAATGAACTTTCTGTCGAATAGCAAAACAACTAATTTTAAGGAACGGTTCCTATGATAGTATTATTAAATTGTTAAATAAAACGTACTAATTAAAAATATAAAAATGTTAAATATAATTTTATTCTTAGACATTACAAGTTTTATTCAAAAATTTAAATTTCAGTAACTTTTTCAATGTTTTTATATTTTATTTTGACATGAGCAAGGAAAATATTATATAAATTACTCAAAAATTAAAATGATTTGTTTAGGATGCACAATTCACATCGAAATGTTTTTAGAAAAACTGATAAGAAACGGATTGAAAAAGGCGAAATAGACAACATCAGAATGTTAGCACCGTTATTTCATTTGTTATTGTTCTAGTGCAGCTGGCAATACAGAGACAGTTAGTCTTTATGCCTTAAAAGCAAGGGTTACACCGCTGTATCTCCTTTAGCACTAATCAGGGGGCACGTGTAGCTTGAAGATATGCTACGAAAGCGAGTAACATTACCCCCACAACACTCTACGATCATTTGGACTAGGACTTACGGTCCGAAGTGGGCTCCGAAACACTACACAAAGACCCGAAACCTGTGGTACCGAATGCCAGAGCGCTAACCACTGGGGCAAAAGGCCCTTAATTGATAATTAGTGATAAATGTAAGAAAAACTTTGGCTAAGATATAGCCGATCTCCAAGTTACTTAAGTAAACTGGACACCCACTGAGTATAAGAACAATAAGGAAACTTTCAAAAACTAAGTCTGAAACCTTGCCAGTTGCCAACTTTATCCTTTTTATTTTATTTTTATTTTTATTTATTTCCCCCCCCTTTTTTTTTTTTTTTTTTTTTTTTTTTTTTTTTTTTTTTTTTTTTGTTTTTGGTCAAACCCAGCCAAAAACAGTTGCGTTGGATATGAATAAGAAATATTTATAGTTAAAAGGAATAAGATAATAATTTGGATATTAAATAAATTAGATTTGTGTGGCCATAACTTAAAAACTATAACTGTGATGTCCAATTTTTTTTTCTACTCTAATTGTATTTTAATTTAGTACATACAAAAATCACTTAACAATTTTTAATTAATTCTTTTTCAGTAAATGAAGGCGGTAATTCTTTTATTGTAAGTTAGCGTCAAGAAAGAAAGAAATATAATAGTTCTTTGTGTGCTTGTTCATAATTATGATTTTATTTTTCATAGTTATCATTTTAATTTCCATATTTACTGTTAAATTTTTGCCCATTTAAACTTTTTTACTTGTGAATTTATTACATTTATTTGTTTGAAACATTAACTGTAATTGTAGTTGGAAAGAACTACAATGAGATTTTTAGTTTGCTGAATATTTTTCTCTTTTTATCAAAAAATATTAAAGTAAAATATTTTTAAAATATAAAATATTAAAGTAAAATGTTTTTTTTTTAAAGTAAAATATTGCTTGTGTTCGAAAGCTGTTCAAAGCCGAGTTGAGTTGTATTTAGTTGCAAAATAATATAGTAACAATAAGAACAGCTTACATTAATCTCATACTACTTAATTGTTAACATTAATAAAATATTATCTCTCAGAAATTCAAGATGTATTTATGGTAAAAAGTTAAAAGGTTTTTAGAAATAAGATTCGAAATTCGAGAATTCGAAAATCTTTGACTTAAAATAAATTCATGTTGTTGATAATATGGTAAGAAAAATATTCCAAAAATAGAATCCTTCGAAACGCACTTCTTACTGTGTTTATAAAACACAATTAACCATTCCACTGACGTCATTCTAGCAGCTGAAAAATATGAAGATATTCAGCAATGTTTACATTTTTCTGTCCGGCATAATATATACAGATTACAGTTTCACAAGAATAATTGCATATTAATAACAAATCATCGTGGAGCCTTGTTATTAAGGAATCAACTTTACTAAGTGGAATATAACTTCATAAAGGATTAAGTTAATTTCAACTTTAATAAATTTAATTTTATTATTTTACTGATAATTAATTAACTTAATTTTAATTTAATTACTTATTAACTTAATTTCAACTTAATTATTAATTAACTTAATTTAACGATTTTAATAAGTACTTTCATATAAATTTATACCCTTCAAAGTTCCTCGTGAAATTTTTGACTCGTTTGTAGTTTCCCTTATGACTAAATCATGTTTTATCTTAACTGAAAATCTGTAAAAAGACCGTTTTCGAGCACATTTGAAGAAAAAAACTATTTTAGTCGCACACAAAATATACTAATTTAGCCACAACAAAATAGTTAAATAATAATGCACAATTTAAGGTATTCACCATGAAAAATAAACAAAAAGTGCCTAGAATTACTAGGATAAGTCTTTGTGCGAAACCTTTATATAGACACCTGATCATCGAAAAGGAGACATTCCAAGTTTTGCACAGACTTATCTTAATAATTCTAAACTTCATAGATTTGGCCTGACTTCATCTCTGCTGTGACCGATCTGCAAAACTCCAGAAATAGTTGAGCGTTTTATTTCAGTGCATAAAATATGTAGAAACCCGAAATAAACTGCAAAGCACTTTTGGATATAAAGTTCTTTCTCTTGGATATTTGATAGGTCAGAGGATGTTTATTATAAGACAACAACGATATTTCAATTTCTACAATAAGTTTCGTAACCCTGTAAACCAGGGGTGGCCAACCCGCGGCCAGCCTTGAAAATTTTTCCGGCTCGTGAGATTTATCACACTTTTACAAAATATATTTATTTTATAATGGCCAAAGTAGTGAAAACCAATGTATAAAAAAAAAATAACATTATGTGTGCATCCATATATTCAAAAAGTAACTGTCGAAATTATGAGAAAAAAAAAGTAACTTTGAATTTAAAATAACATTCTTGCGAATATATGACAGATATTATCTGTTTTATTTATGAGTTTACAGTTGACCAATTGACCAAACACAAAACACGCTCTAACATAAGGGACACTATCTTTCAACATCAATTACGATGTGCAAATACCCAAATTAAGATCAATTTACAAAAGCTAAGTGAAAGAGCGGAGACACAAATATCGCACTAATAAAATAAATATTTTTTAGGGATTTCATTTTTTATTTCATTTACATTTATATATTTTTTATATTTCATTTTTTTTGTGTGTTATATGAAACATACGTGTTAGTGTTATATGAAACGTAAATTTTTAGTGTTATATGAAACGTGTTATATGTTATATATTTCATTACAATGTGCGTTTAGTATCATTATTATTATTATTTATGTTTACGTGTAAGAATAATAGTGAACACAATAGTAATAACTCATTATGTTTCCATTTTTCATTATTAAAAATGTCTTTTGAGAGTCTAAATTTAATACGGAGATATAAAATTTTATATGCGGCTCTCGGAGGTATGATGCATTTCCAAAGTGGCCCACAATATCATTTGGGTTGGACACCCCTGCTGTAAGCTATGACGTTTTCTTACTGGAGTTATTATTTCTTTTCACTTTTTATTTCAAGTACCAATTGTACTTCATATGTTCTAATCATCGTTCAACTGTTAAAAAACTGTGGTCTATTTAATCTGAAGTTTTATCCACTTCTTTCTTTTCAAATTTACTCTTCTTATTCATATTATTTTCGTTGCTAGAAAGTACAAGCAACGATTCTTATGTTTTAGAAGGAATTTGTAAGCCATCATATGCAATGAATTCAAGAATTTCGAGTTTTAGAGTAGTTCCTTTACAATGGTTTCATTTTCACTTTAGTTAAATTCTTTTTATCTGTTGTATTTTTAAAATGCATCTGGATAAATTGAGATAAAGTAGCGTCAGCCAGCATTCATCTCAAAGCACCAAGTCAAGCCGTTGGTTAATAATTTTTATATCCTTGTCAAGGAAGAGTTTTTTTTTTTTTTAATTATTATCCCGTCCAGGTAATTTAAAAGCGTTGAATAAATAATACCTTAAAAAAAAAATTAAAAATATGGATCGAAATTTAAAAAAAAATTTAAAAAATCGTCAAACATCATTTTTGAAATTTTAATATAGTTAGAATTTTCGAAATGATAATGATATTACATAAAAGTCTACAAAATAAAAATCTAATAAATGAAAATTCATAAATATCAAATTTTTATTATTTTATGATTGACCGCATTTTTAACACGGATAATCCGGCCCGCACGTTAGATAGCTCTTGTCGAGATGTAAAAATTCGTGGATTTATGAAGAAGTGTGATAAAAAATATTATTAAAAAACATTCGATTATAAACAGATTTGTTTAAATTGCTTTCTTATTTCTCGATTATATTTTACTGTTTGCAATACAGCACAGAAATTCACTATAAGAGTATGTTCAAAATTGAAAGTCATGTTTACAAAATTTAATCTGGAAATTTAAAAAATATAATTAAGATATTTTGTAATTTATAATAGTTTTTGTGATCTCCAAACTTCATAGAGAGCAAAATATTTGACGAATAAATTAGCATATTTATATTGCTGAAATAAATTCTTTCATGAAAGAAATTTACATACGGTTTTTGTGTGTGTGTGACATAATATAATTTTCTAACTTGGTATTGCATCAACAGTAACGTTTCTACGCTGAAATTAGGCAAACTTCCAGATTGTGACGTTTCATCAAGGGACCATGGGATGACAGAAGACCTTCTTTGATCCATTCAGGTGCCACTTACTGACAGAAGACGTTTGTCGAACAATGGTATGATAATATAACAAAAGTTGATAATTAACAGGGGAAAGAGGGAAAATTTTTAGAGGGAAAATATTTTATTTAATATATTATACTTTCAAATTATAACTTGATGTTATTCGCCACTAGAACAATAGATATGTAACAAATTCAGAGTTACTCAAAGTGTATCACTGAATTGATACACAACACATTTATTTTGCAACAGCAATTTGAAACGAATATATCCAAGAATGGTACTACATGCTCTCCTCATCTCATCTGGCCTAATGGAAGAACTTTCTGCCCTACTGATTTACCATTCCATTCCTTATATAGACATGTTTCTTTTTTTAAAATATTTAGTTTTAAATTCGACTTTTCAGCTCTTGAAATTCTCATTTACAGAAAACCATCAATATTAATTTTGAGTTATTTTGTTTATCTCTCATAGTACATAGCTTATAGCATCTATCACACTTAACAATATCGACGATAAGTTCAGCGTTATTAATTTTGAAAAAAAAAAAAAAAGCTTAGTTTAATTCTGATGAATCATGATATAAAAAAAGTATATTATGATACATCAAAATTAAAATAAATTCTGGAGCTCGGTACCGCAGATTTCGGGTTCGAGTCCCGGCGGTGCCATGGATGTTTGTAGTGGGAATCCACTTTAAACCGTAGATCCCAGTCTAATAGGATCGCAGAGCGTTGCTGGGTTAGTGTTACTCCGCGTCCGTAGCTTGTATTCAAGCTACACGCCCCCCCTGCGTAGTGCTAAGTGAGTAACGTGGGTATGGGTACAGCCCTTGCTTATGGCATAAAGATAATTGTGTAAGTATTTACCAACTTCATTTAAAAAAATTAAACTAAAACAACGATGCTAATAATGAGGAAGCTAATTGAGCTTGAAATTATCTGTATGAACTTAAATGTTATGCCTAGTTAGAATTTAATGTTTATGAAGGTTAATTTTCTCATTGAAATAGCATCTATATTACTAATATAATAGTTAAATATAGAATTCAAATTTAAAAAAAAAAATTAGAACATTAGAAATGCCACAATTAGATTATTTCGAAATGTCATTTCGTTTCAGTCGTTTTCTGGCATGAATAACTACTATAAAATAGTTATATTCATGCATCAAAAAATTTATCAAAATGTATTGAAACAACGCTAAACTAATCTGTAAACGTGAAAAAAATGGTAATAATGAGAAAAAAGCAATGAAACGAGTCAGTGGTGTTCAACCAAGTTGACAGATTTTCTCATGCGTGTAAAAAGCAAGATGATTTTTTTCACAGACTTTTAAATATAAAATAAAACAATGATCAATAAAACTCAAAAATAAATTTTCAACTATTTTTAAAGCATAGCTGCTTTATCATCTTAACGGCTTACAAAGAAATTACAGTTCGAAACTGAAGAAAAGTATTAAAAAAGCCTAATGGGACCTGATGCCCGAGTGACTAGTTCTCTGGTGCTAATTGCCATTGGCTTCAAGTTCAAATCCAGGCGGTGTCAGGAAGGGGTTTGGAGTGGTTCGGAATCCACTTTAAACCGTAGGTCCCAGTTAAACATGACTGTTCAGCTTAGCGGTGACAAAAGAAAAATGACATCTCATGTTTTGGAACCTGTTAAAAGGCTTTGGCCCATAATGGGGCTGGCGCATCATTGAAGAAGAATAAATTTCACTAGTGAAAAAAAAAAAAAAAAAAAAATGAAAGCGACAAATGCTTGCGTATAAAATCATCAGCGATCGCTTTGATTAATTCACAATAGATTAAAATAAATGTTTTTAAATGATTTACAAAGAATTAATAAACAAATATTTTTTATGAAGAGTTTCCATGAAAAAAATGTCAAATAAGAATAGAATGGCACAAAAGATGAAACGAAAATTAAACATTGAATTTCAATGGTTTTAAAAATTTAGTAACCTTTTTCGGTTTTAATAATAATAGTAACAACAATAATAAAAACCATCACAAGTGATCTTTTATAATTTAATAAGAGTAATTTGTATCTTGCTTCGAAACTAAAATAGTAGAAATTTGTTAAGGGGACTAATAAAGGTATGGAGAAGAGAAAAAAATTAGTTCCAAAAGTAGCTCATAAAGTGAAATATCATTGCAATGCTTAAAAAATATATCAAAGAACTATAGTGACTACACTTTCTCACCACACTTCATTCCGTACCTAAGGCCATGTAGCCCCTAATGGTTAGAGAGTGGAGCAGAGAACATCGGTGAGCCTCATGTACATAACGAAAAACCAACTATCAGAGTGTTGAGGAGGAATTTTAGCGATAACTATAATGCATTTGAATATCGTATAGTCGTATGAGGGCAACGGGCGTATCGGTTAACTGTCTGGTAATCGATGCTTTACACACACTATCGTCATCGAATCTTCTCGTTTCTGAAAGCATTAACTACAATAATTCCACCAGCGGATTCGAACCTCAATCTTTCGGCACGTTAATTGCGCAGTTGCCACTGGTCCGTGAGTCGAGCATAGCGACAAAACTGAGTTCAAACATTACATTTAATTGAAGATTTTGAAGTTTTGTACCCACCCATACTTATGAACCATAATTGGTGTCCTGTGCGAAAATCATCCTGTTCAGAAAAGCATTGCACAAGGAAAGGAAATTCTTCACAACCTGTGTTTCTTAAGATAATCAAATTCGGGACACCTCCGAAAATAGATCTTAATATGTGTTTCCACCAGATATATTGAATATGATCTACGGCAATCTTAGTGAAACGTAATTTGCCACTGTAATTCTTTGGTTTGTTCATAAAAAGTCTTTAAGAATTGCAAAGAGCTATGTTTTTCCTTATCAGTGATTTATATAATCACTTTTTGTTTGTGAAATCATCGTACTAGAGATTGCAATATCGGACCAAAAGTTCAATACCGGTATTCGGTATTTTTTAGATCTTAATACCGGGATACCGGTTTTAATACCGGTAGTAGAAATTTTAGAAAAAGAAGGAAAACACAGGTGTTTCTTTGTTTTATTTGCCAATGTAAATATCACAAAAAATTTGTAATTTATAAACTACGACAGTATATAAAGAATCGCAAAAAAGTAAAGGAGCATCTTATTTATTTAAATCACAAAAGAGTGTAAATATCACTATTCAGTCTGTGATACTATTACAAATTTTTGAAATGTGATCTTAAAAAACATAATGCATCAATTGAACTATCATTAAGCCTGGAACGTAATTTTGTGCAAAAAACGCTCTTTCAGGATCTACGCTAGTTGGTGGAAATGTCAGCAATGCGTGATAAACTTTTTCCAAGTATTTGCCTCTAAATCCCTTATCTACAAATAAATCTATTTATCGTCGGATTGTTTTGGATATAGCTGATTTCTGTATTGTATTTTGGTTTGTTGAAAATTTTTAGTTACCACCAATTCTAATTTATTTATGAGTATATATATATATATAATAAATCTGAAAAATATTTTGAATTCTTAAGTATGATATGCAAATAAAATGTGAATAACAAACTCACCAATTTAAAAACTATCGAAATATCTTTCTTCACAACTACAACCTTGTTTTCACAGATAAGAATTTCTATGTTTCAGATAAGAATTCTTTCACAGTTAAGAATTCTAAATTTCTAGTAAATATCGAAAAAACGGTATTTAAACTTGTGAATACCGGTATTACAAAATTGTACAAATGGCTCAAAATACCGGTATTCGGTATCTGGTATTGCAATCCCTACATCGTACATTAATCCACCTCCCACCATCAGGTACATTTAACATTGGAATTTCATTCGCATAATAAATATTTATCAATTTTTTTGTCGCTATTTGTTCTTTATTTATTTCAGTTTAAAAATCTTTGCGACATTGTTAAAAGCAGTTTTAATAATTTAAAATAAGAAAATTATGTAATCATATTATTTTGATAACTAGGTGTGTGATTATCTCACTGAGTTGTCAGTAACTTTGATGAACAACCTTAAGGTGTCCTGAATTTGAATTCTAAACAAAATAAAAATTTGAAAAGCACGAACAAATACATCATTGCCTTGACACCATTTTCAATTCTTTAAATAACAATTCTATTATGCACATTAGCATCTTTAATTATAATTTAGTGATGATTTCCTTTAAGATGGGATAATAAAAAGATAATAATCGTGATTATATCAACCACACGCATTAACAATTGTTAAGGAATGGGAAAACTATTAACTATTCAAAATCTTTGTAAGAACCATTTTAAAACCATAATAACTGACATTGTTGTATACGTTTTATTATTTTATTTTTTTTTTTCATTTGCTAAGTTTGATTTTCATTTTGTTTTTATGAAGAAGGATATACCAAAAGTATTAAAAACTGTTAGAACAGTAGAACTTCAAATGTACTCTCAATCAATTTTTTATAATTAAATGTTATAGTAGTCCTAAAGTTTCATTCAGTTTATTTATTTTTTTTTTCCCTATTTTTTCATTAATTTACAAAATAATATGTAAAACATTATAGTTGCAAATAACTGCTTTGAAGCTGCTTCCTCCGCGGTCAGGCGGGAACGAGCCTAGTTCACGAGCCCATTAAAACTCGATTTGACAAAATCCTACCAAAAAAAAAAAAAAAAAAATCGCAGCGCGATTTGACCACAAGAGTCGTTTTTACCGCATATCAAATGGATCCTATTTAGTACAAAGCTGTCACTGACAGCCAGAGATAAAATGGGTTATTTTTCACTGCCAGATGGAGACTCTTGGAACGAAAGACTCTTGCTCTGCATGCACTCTCGTCTGGACGCTGCTTAAGATGCAATTTTTAAGCACGCATTCTTGATATTGGAGAAAAGATTTGTTGCAAGCAATGCAATGAACACCCAATTCAGTAGAAAGTTGATTTGTATGCAAATATCAGGAACAAGACATTGTATATGACGTAAGTGTACGCGAAATTTCATGCAGTGCAAAACTACAATTGAAAAAGGGACGAAAGATATTAATAAACATATTCTCCTCAAATGAGTTAGTATTTGCAAGATGGTTAGAAGAAATAATCAAGAAGACTTTAATGGTGTTGGAATAATCGCAAATTTGAGGAAGGATGTAGTATGATAATAGCAGTTCTACAGTTTCGAATCGATAAGAATACACACACACAAAAAAATTGAATTAGAATTGAATGGCACAAAGGATGAAACAAAAATTCAAGATTGGTCAACAATGTCAAATAAAATTGAATGACGCAAGGATGAAGCAAATTTAGCTGGTTCCAAGAGCTTGGAAAGGATTCCCAATTATTACTTCCCCAATTATTGGATAAACTTGTGTTGATTATGAAGAGATGGCATTAAGTTATCATAACAGTTAAGGATATGTCCTTATTAAAGAACTAAAGAAGTCATATATCATACTAAGGAGTTCTGCTTGTTGGTCTACATCTTGGGTAGCTAAGCACTTGTAGTAAAGCTAATCTTCCTCTAAAGACTTTTCGGTTTGATTCGTTCCTTATATATTTTATTCATTTTTACATTAATATACATCCTTTATCTTTTAATTACCAAATACTGTGTCGGTATTCTTAATTTATGTTTCCGACATGATTTCTTTCAAAGTTACGGTAAAAAGTCAATGTTTGAGTTTTGCACATCACTGTAATCAGTGCTTTAAAATACAAACAGAATTCGGCAATACCTACCCAACTAATAAATACTTAACTTCTTACTGCTAAAACAATTAAATATTTAATGAGAAAGATGACCAATAATTTTTAAAAGTTTTCCATTTTATGTATATTAAAAGTGTTACGTCGAAACCCAGGTTCCCCTGCATAGGGGAGGTCACCGCCCTATGTCCAGAAAAACATCCTGTCTGTGGGGGTGTCTGGCAGGGGGTGAGATGACGGGAGAAAGAGTGTAAAGGCTCGTTCCCACCGAGGCGAGAGACGTGAAGATTCAAGAGGCAAGCGACAAAATTTTTCGACCCTTTCACAGCGAAACGTCAGAAATAGCATTACGCCTAGTGAAAAACCGCTTCGAGTTGAAAGTTGGGCAACTCCAAGCGGCGGACTGAAAACCGGTTTCAGGCGACCGCTGTGAGGCTAGTGATTGGTCAAATTTTTTCGCTTGCATCTTTTCGCCTTGGTGAGCACGAGCCTTAAGAGGGAGTTGAAACTCAGCGACCAAAGAGAAAGGTTGTGTGGCAGTGCATCTTCGAGCTTGATGGCTGCATAAACTAAATGAGTTGAACAACTGCGACCAAAGAGAATGGTCGTGTGGCAGTGCATCTTCGAACTTGATGGCTGCATAAGTAAAAGAGTTCAATAAGTGTAACCAACGAGAAAGGTTGCGTGTTGCAGTCCATCTTCGAGCTTGATGGCTGCCTAAATAAAGGAGATTAATTTATACAGTCCACGTTTTTTACTTGAGTTTATTTTTGTGATCGAGCTATCGAACAAAAAAAGAATTTCTCATTAAATTATTAAGAAATATTTGATTTCGACTGATACGCATAATAAAATTAACAATTGAATGTAATATTCAAACTATAAAAAATTTATACATCATAATCATATCTGTAAAAAATTTTCTTTTATGTGTATATTTATTATGGTGAAGTAATTTAAATGTTTTATCTTTATCAATCTAAACAAAACGCTATAATTTAAATTAAAAAAAAGCATAACTGTGTTAAATAATTGATTTAAGTGAACAATTATGATTGATAAATAATAGTTTTTTGATAAAACTGGGATAACAATCAATTTTGGTTTCTTGTTGAAGATAATAAATATTCCTAACGATTCTTATGATCTAGGTTTTATTTACAACGAAAACATTTTAATCTTCCTTTAAATGTATCGCAAATCTTATCAGTAAAATATCTTTAGATCAGGGGTGGCCAACCCAAATGATCTTGCTGACCACTTTGGAAATGCTTCATAACTCCGTGGGCAGCATCTAAAATTTTATATATTCCCATATTAGATTTAGACTCATTATAGATATTTTTTTTTGAGTGAAATGAGTTATTATTTTTGTGTTTACTATTATTCTTACATGTAAACATAGATAATATAATAACAATGATACTAAACGCACGTTATAAAGAAATATATAACACTAAATAGTAAATATATAAATATACATAAAACATAAAAATGAAATAATTTAATAATATTTATTTTACTAGTGCGATATTTGTTTCTCACTCTTTCACTTAGCTTTGGCAAATCGATCTCTATTTGGGTATTTGCACATCGTAATTGGTGTTGCGTCCGTTATGCTTGAGCATGTTTTGTGTCTGGTCAGTTTCATTTTCGAAAAAAAAAAAAACAATTCCAGGTGTAAGTTGAACTAAAAGTACTAACAACTTCAACTAAGAGTCTGGTTTGCTCTGCTATCAACAATCAACTGTGCGTATCTAGGGTTGGTCCCCGTGGCATAGGGAAACATAGAACCTGTTATATTAGATGTTCCAAGAGGCGCAAACAAGAGTTCGCAGAATATAATTTAATTATTCTTCAAACTCATAAATAAAACAGGCAACATCTGTCATATATTCGACAGAATAACATTTTTAAAAAGTTAATTTTTTCTCATAATTTCGACAGTTAATTTTTGAATATATGGATGCACACATAATGTATTTTTTTAATACACTGATTTTCACTACTTTGGCCATTATAAAATAAATATATTTTGTAAAAAGTGTAATAAATCTCATGGGCCGCAAAAATATTCAAGGAAGGCTGTGAGTTGGCCAGCCCTCATTTAAACATTTACATTAACATCGTTTTTTAAAATTAACACCTAAATATCACAAGGAAGAAATGTAATAAGTGTTACAACATAAAATATTTATCTTCACAAACGGTGTCGGATCTATTTAAAGAAGTCACCGGGTTCGCACGATCCTTTCGTCTACTTTGCAACTATTTACAAGTAGAACGTGTTGCTCTGTTTATACAACAAAAACTCGCGCGCGACGGTATGGCGGCATTTTCCACCAGATTTGAAGGACATCCACTCTCGCTCGTGGTTACCAGCGTAACATCTGCTCCAAGAACAAATGGAAAATTAGTAGGGACACCGCATCAAAATGGACGTATATCCTGCAGGTGACATCATCCCCGAAGAATGAAATTGCATATCTTTCAGCATAACCTTGACGATCAGTGGTCCATTGTACACCACCACTGATGCAGAAAGTTAACAGGTGTGACGTAAAAAAAAAAAATCGCCAAACTTGTTCTGACTGCGGTCACGATCTCTCTACAAACAGGAATAATAATCTTTGTGAATTAGAAAGAGAGAGAAGGAATAATAATACTAAAAAAAAAAAAAAAAAAAAAAAGTTTTTCAGAAAGAGAAGAAAGGACGATATTTGGCTTCTTTTACGACAATAATCGCCGCGGAGTATTGCTCCGTGGTTTCTTTTTCATCAAAGACCACCTAGTGGCGCGATGCAGTGTCTTCCATAAAAGAAAGCGGATGGTGCCAATCATAATAAAAGCCACGAGCACAATAATCTTTTTTTTTTAAAGAACTAAATGGTCTTCCAACAGGTTTCAGAAGTTCACGGCGAGTCAAAGCTTTCAAAAGACGAGGGACAAAAGAAAACTGTAAATAAAAGTGAAGAGACATCTTTGTTGAAAGAAGCTATTTTGTTCTATTATGTAAAAGGAATGGAACGTTTTATTTTTGGTGTGTATAGTATTCTTAAGAAGCAAAACAACTCAAAAGATTATGGATAAAACTCAACATAAAAGAGTTAACTCTTCATAAAAATTGGGCATTGCGAAATAATTTGAATTTGTTTTGAAATACGTTTTATTTAATTGTTAATTCATCGTGTTTGTCACATTGATTATTTTAGCCTTCATTTAATGATGAAAATTATGTTTATATACATTCAGAGGTCTTCTCAAAGTCTGAAAAAACCAGTGAATCATATTAATTCAAAAAAAAGAAACTATTATGTAATTAGAAATGTCAATTGAAAACTTCAAGTTAACAAGAAAGCAGTGATTGAAACTCATTTTTATGAATGAACTGAAATAAATGTAATTCATTGAAAAGATGTTATTTTTCTTAAATTGTTTACTTTTAAGCTACTTTTGTAGCCAAATTGGCTACTTTTAAAAAAACCAATTGGCTACTTTTAAGTTACTTTTGTAGCCAATTGGCTATTTTTAAGCAACTCTTGTCACCAATTGGCTACTTTTAAGATACTTTTATAGCCCATTGTCTATTTTTAAGGAGCCTATTGTCTACTTTTAAGATACTTTTATAGCCCATTGTCTATTTTTAAGATTGGCTACCAATTGGCTTCTACTTTTACATTTTCAAGACACAAATATTAAAATTATCTTGCAATTAACCTTTCAATATGTCGCTATATCTCTTTTTTGAAGTAATTGGTTTCTTTCAAAATTGTACAAAACTTCTAATAATCTAATATTTCTAATAAGCGAGAAGCAACAATAGCGCATTTTTTAATTTTAATTTTACATCAGATAAGTGTAACTGAATTGAGGTTTGTTCTATAATCTTACGATGCGATCAGCTTTTTTAAAAATTTCTATTGTTCTTTTCTGTGATAAAAATGTTATCGATAACAATTAAATACATAAATTGATAATAAAATAATCATGGTTAAATTACACTACAAAACGTAGTGTAATGATGATAGTCCGTAATCTTCTTATCGATTTACAAACGTTTCGTATGATTTATTATTGTTTTTAGAAAAGATAAAAAATTTTATAGCAGTTTGCATGTTGTATTTTTAAATAACGAAATTTTTGCAATATTGATTCAGGAATAACTGCTTAGTTGCATCAGTATAGGAGAGAAAATAGATTCAAAAGTTTTAAATTAAATTGTCAATTAAAACATTTTTATTTTGGTAAATTTTATTAAGAGGAAATATATATGAAAAATTAAAAGTTTTAATGTTTCAGTGCATATCGATGAATTTTAAATACTGAAATTTTTAAGATTTCAGATTTTAAATACAGTTATTTAAATTTAAAAATAATATAAATTAGCTAAATAAAGCAATAATTTTTATTAAACAATTCCCAATATTTTTATCTGTTAACATTTATTTTTAAGAATACTACAGTGGCAATTCCAAAAATAAATTGAAGATTAACACTAATTTTTCCTATCTTGTTTTATTTAACAATTAACTAATAGCGATTGACAAATTTTCAGGTTGGTGCTCTTTGGTAGTGTGAAAATCTGATGGCTATAAAAAAAATATAAGGTTCAGCTTTAGCATTGGCCATTCTCGTCCTTTTTAGATTCATTCTGATTTTCTGATACCTCCGCAATTACGTATAATATCCACATTCTACTTTAGAGTCAATTCTAGTTTTTCTTTCTAGATGGCATTGCAAATTTAACATTAAAATCGTTGGGATTTTAACGAACAAAAAATACTTTTTACAAACCGAACAAACAACCTATAATTACTTTTTTTACCTTCCCTTTTTTATATCCCCCTCTTAAAGTTACTCTTAGGGACTATCAAATTTTGAACATCTGGAAACGGGAGAGAAAAAGAATTCCTTGAGTTGAACTACGGTAATCTAAAGGAATTGGCTCTGCTGCAAAATTAGTGACACCTTTGGGAGTACAAAAGTCATGATTAAACAAGGACATTTTTATTGATAAAATGGCAGTAATTTTGTTCTTATTTATTAAACAAAATCTTAGTTGGTTGCAATTCTACGGTCAGTGGGTTTTATTTATTTTACATCAGCCTGCCAATGAGCTTACAATAGCTTAAAAAGATTAAGCATAAAAATTCACGAACCGCGAACAGTCATCACATTGACGTAAAACCTAACTGGGTAATAAGTTCGTAACTAATTGGATTTGTTTAATTAACTACTTTTGATTCAATTTTAAACAAAACATTTCTGTTCACCTGAGACTTTTTGTACTAGAAGTATTTCTACCAATTTTTATAAATATGTATGTAAATTGAATGGCCGTACTTGAGACGGACACACCCACATAAACATTGATTATATATGAGAGAGAGCGAAGTGGTTATGCTATTGCATTGTTTCATCCTCCTCAGGACAGGAATGGTCAACCCAAATGATCTTGAGGGCCACTTTGGAAATCCATCATAACTCCATAGAAGGCTGCATATAAAATTAT